>VWYI01011148.1:175310-189954 GCA_013399455.1 Anthoscopus minutus | reverse complement strand
GTTTTGAAAAGTCAGAACTGAGCCAAAAAAAGCAACCATACACACTTTCTTCAGCTTGCAAACCATATATTCTCACATTAGGCTCTGAAGAAAATAGTCCAGGGGTTGTTTCAATTTCTTTTCAAGCTGCATCACCAGTGACAGTACTGCTATAGGAACCATCCACTGATTATCCTTCTACAAAATCAAAGTGAGGGCTTCTACATACTATATACAGGAGAACCTCCCACTCATCTAGAAGTGTTAAATACAGTTGTAAAATCTGGACTCCTTCAAAAGTCCAATAAAAATACAAGTCAGGTTTACTACAGTGAATAATCCAGCATAAAAAGACAGAAGCCACATAAGGCTGCTGGGCTCACTTCCCTTCTCAGGGCAGTAGTACTAACTTCATTTTTTTTCTTTTTACTGTTATTTCATCCTTATTAGCATGCCAAGAAGCAGGAGCAGGAAGAATTCCACAAGTTCCCATAGGTTAGCCCTGGTAAACTGAGCTGCCTCTTTTCCATCAGTTAACTTGAACCACAAAGAAAGGGCTCGGAGACACTACCTGACAACTTGTGAAATTCATTTCCATAAATTAATTTACAAGCAAATAACTCAGTGTGACCAGGAATTTAAACAAACCAAAAAAAAGGCACTCAGGAACAAGCAGGGAAGAAATAATCTGCAGTCAGACTGGCTGATATTAAAAAAGCAAACCTGAGGGCATAGTGATTTCCAGGGAGGAAATCCACCCACTGGCAAACATCAGAACTAGAGGGAGCACAAACTCCCATGCCAGAAGCAGAATGCAACATATTCCATTATGAACAACTGCTTCACTCACTGCATATTGATCCTCAAATATCAACTCCAATTCAGTTCACATCTGTAACTCCTGTTATTGGACTATTTATTCACTGTATGAAATGGCTCGTGCATTGATTTTCCCTGCCTTCATTTTTTTTTCACCTGTTGTGGCAGGACACCTTGAGAAAGCAGCACAGGAATATGATTGTTGCCAGAACCAGAATTATAACAAAGAATGCTTGGTGCAGCTCCCAGGACTGGCCAAGTTGTATAGAGTTCAGGCACTGGCTAGTCATAAAGTCTACATATTTTTTAAAAGGTAGTAGTTGGGATGTTTGCAGTGAAGAACCCAAATTTAGTTCATACTCAAGATCTGTGTTCATCACACTGACAAAGCCACTAAAAAGCCATAAACCCCGTTTATTGCTTGGTTTTCTGAAAAAGAACACTTAATGTTACAAAATTACAAAAGGGGCTGGGTAATTAACCCAGGACTGGCCTGAGGAAAAGGCGGCTTGAACAATAGAAGCTCCCAGACAAAAATGCTGAAATACACGTTGAAGTGACAGTTTAAAAAAGATATTGTGAATGCTAAAAGCAAACAGGCTGCCTCCACTAGGTCAGTCCTCTGAAAAGGTCAAACACCTTTGAAAAACAAAGAGTACAACGAAAAGAGACCATAACAGAGCAGAACACTGTATTCTTATTTCTCAAGTTATCTAGACTGCAGGAAAATAATAAAATCTGTGTTCCCTTGAATGAATCAGGACTCTTTCAACATTTAAATCAGAATGATAATTCCACAAACAAGCATTTCAGAATCAAATACTGAGGCTCTTACTATAAAATTATTTTCTTAAAGGAACAGAAGTATTTCTTGGGGAGTCATGAGGTGTGACAGACATTTCAGAAACACTACAGGTGTCAAGGAAAGGCTTCAATAATATGGTAAGCAGACAAATAAAACACACTATCCACTTTAGAAACAAACATTCTTGTGACTAAACCCCAAATTTAAGCAGGTCAGATGTTAAAATGTCCAATCTCTTAAAAACAAGCAGGCACAGAAGGAAGAGGCATCTTTGGCATGGAAGGAGCTCAGTGCACACATCCCTAGAAATAACTCCCAGCATGCAGTCCAGCAAAACTGCCAACTTCACTGCCAGCCACCCAAATTTTAAATTTCACAGGTATTAAAATGGGTTTCAGGTTCACTCAAACAGCATTCACTTTCCCACAAGCAGCATTCCCAGGTTTGTCTACTTGGGGAAGTGAACAGTGGTCACACAAAAATGGTTGCCATTCAAAAAGTCACCAGAGATGGGAAGTACAATTAATATTTTCAGCAAGGGATAGTTATATTAGAAAACAAACAGAACCCTAGGGTTTATGACTCTTTTGGGAAGGGATGAGAGGGTGGAAATTTTCATTTTGCCCTTTAACACTGTTCAGCAAGTAGGCATTTGGGCACACTGTATGTGCCAAGTGGCACAGCTACAAGCTATCTCAATTTTCCCAGGCCTGCATCTTTTCACACCCACACTGGTATCTTACAAGTCCCTACCCATATGCATCTGTAAAAACAGATGTAGGACTTCATTAGTATGTGTATAAATATTCATTAGTTGCTATTCATGCCCACAAACACATATATCACATCTACAAGATAGCAAAAGGTTCCCTCCTCCTGTTCCTGGCATCAGTGTATTAAGAGCATCAGATTCCTGTCCTGGCTGTGTCTACACTCATGAAGGTCAACTCCAGAACAATAATGCTGCATTGCATTTATCTCCCTTCAGAAACTGAGGGGACAAAGCCTATTATCCACTTGGTACAAGGGCAGGAACACCCAGAGATGAAAGAACTTCAGTGTAATATCAGATCAATAGTATTTTCACTGCTTGAAAAAGCAGTGCTGCTTTCCTAGATAAGGACAGAGCACAGACAGAAACCCTGTTGCCCTGCAAATGCCTAATCTCACCTAGAGAGCAAAGTACAGGAGACAGACAGAAAATCAACCATAAATATCACAGTCCTGAGCAGCACAGAGTGTGTACAGTATGGAGTGCACGCTGTTTGTGTGCAGGTGGAACAGGAAAGAAAGCTGGGTCCTTCCTTTCCAGTTCTCTTTAGGCTTTGTAAAGCTGAGTAATATTCAGACCCACCAGGGTTAGAACCTTTGATTTCTTTTCTCCAGAATAAGACTGCTCTGACTCCATGTGGTTGACACTCCTCCTTCACAAGGCAGGCAAGGCACCTTGTTTCAACTTTCTCTGCAGAGACACAAGAAACTCCATTCCTGAGGGTGCCTGCTCATCTTGGAGCAGTGAGACAGGTCACCTCCCATCATTCTCTGAGTACAGCCAGGATTTAAGTCAATGCCATTCCAATGCTTCACAGAAGTCCTGGCTTAGTGTTCCCTTCCTTTTTACATCAAATCAGCATGCCAGGACATCACTACAGTAAAAGGTGCCTTCCTGAATCAGTGCCAAGCCCTTTGAAGGAAGCTTAAAAAAGGCACTACATGGCAAGACATCACAGCCTAAAACAAATGGGTACTTAAATATCCACCTGAAAACTAACTACAAAAAAAACCCACCAAAAATGAACAAAAAACATACAAAAAACCCTACCAAACCAAACAAAAAAATGAAAACCACCATAGCTTTTTAGGGTACCAACATTTCACCAATCAACAGAAAAATGCAGTCATGTGTTCAGTTATTAAAAGCTTTGATTTTTTTTTTTACATATTCAGTAGTAATTAAGAATGAGCAAGTAGCATATACTTTGCTAGTAAAAATATTATGAGGTCATGTAGAGGAAGAGGCAAATTTTGTTATAAAAACAGCTGGTACAGGCAGAAGTGACACAAGTACACACGAAGCAGTTGGCAGAGCCAAGAGGAAAAGCAGACAGCAGCTAACAGAAAACCACATTAAGTACTGGACACACAAACCAGTCAGAACATGAGCCTAGGAACCAAAATCCTACATAGGAAAGGAATAATGGTTCAACAGAAATGGTGATTTTATGGCACCTCATCTAACCACTGGATGTATTTTCTTTCCTTTATTAATTTGCATCTCTTGCCTCTTTCTTTCATAAAAGCTTGCATTATTTCTCTTGGAACATTCCTCCCTCTTCTCCACAGGCACTATGTCCTCCCAAATACAACATCATTGAGCACCAACCTTTCCTTGTCATTCACCACTAAATCCTCCTCCCTGACTAGCAATGCCATCGTGGCAGTTATGGAGCCCACAGTAAACCCTCCTGCTTTCACACCTTTTATTCCAACAAGGCTATTTCTGAGCCCAGATCAGATTTCTGATAAGACTATGCACTCTCAGACTCTGTGCTGTGTGACAAAAGCAGGCAAAGAGGACACAGAACCCCAGGATTTAAAAACCAAGCAACTGGAGGGCAGGGGCACTGCCCAAGACACTCCTAAAAATCCTGCCAATTCTTTCTCCTTTTGAATTTAGTTTTAGTGATTGCTGCTGTTGTTTCAGATCTGAAGAACTTGAGGGCCTTAAAGCCTCTCTATTTACTTAAAGCCTATTTACTGAAAAGGAATGTACTTCACTGCACAATGTAGTCATAGGAAAGCTGTATCTAAAGCCTATTTGGAAAACAATGAACATTTGTCTTGATTTAGCATCTTCAGATCCACTACAATCAATATTTAAACCAAGGGTAAAAAAACAACTTCTCATAGCAAGCACTACATACTCACTTTATCCCACTGACTCTGCAGCAGCAAGGCTTAGTTGAAAAAAGTCCTAGTTCTAATAATGCTGCCGTATCAGAAAAAGCAGGAAAATCATTTTATAAAGGAAAAGCAGAAATCAAACAAGAAAGGAATTTTGTTTGTTTGTTTCTGAGCTGCCTTTTTATTTAAGAAAACACAATGGAAAGCACAAAAACCTCAGAAGAATGAAGCAGACAACAGTGCCCTAAGGGAAAGAGAAAGAACACAGATGCTGTGTTCCAACAGCAGGCAAGAGTTATTGGGCTGTAGATCTGAGTGCTGCAGAACCANAGAGTTATTGGGCTGTAGATCTGATTGCTGCAGAACCAAAACCACCCAAATCCAGAAGTAAGAATTTATTATTATATCTGGGCTGTCTTCTTAACAGCTGCTGTGCTACAGCACACCTGCTAAGCACCTATTTCATTCTGTCTCTGGGGTTTCTAAATTAATTTAACACCCACAAAAGAGAGTCACCACATCTTGCAGGAGCCTGGGGATAGCAGCACTTACAAGATCACATAAAGGTGACAAGCAGATTCTTCCACTGAAAAATCAAAATAGATCTCTGAACAAATGCAGGACATTTAAATTGCTTATCCCCTAACAAAAGGGCCTCCCAGAAAATATTTTTTAAAATACCAGTCACACATGGGACTGCTTGTTTCACCAGAGCACACATCCAAGGTCACTCAACCCCCCGAATCTTTTTCATCCAGCTGTTTTCTGTGGATACTCAGATACAGGACCCTTTAAAAGCTTTTTCTCTCTTCATAGCATCCTGTCCAAACCCTTGGAAAGCCTGCTACATACAGCAGGCTCCAGCATTAACCAAAGCTTTGTCCTACATTTGCCCAAATTCTAACAGCAGGGCTATTTAATGGATTTCCCTTTCAGCAGCCTTGAAAAGCGCATGCCACGTTCAAATGTTCACTCACCCAGAAGCTCGCAGCCTGCCACCAAGGGGAAAAAAAAGGTGGGCAACAGCTCTTAATTCTTCTGGGGCTGGCTGGAGAGCATTCTCCCTCCTGCCTGCTGCATTCTGTAGAGTCACTGCAGTGCTCAGAGCAGGCAGACTTGCAGGAGCAGCTGGAAAACAGCCGTGCTCTCCTACACTGAGCAGAGGTGTCCATCCCAGAGCCAGGCTGGTTTTTGCTCAGAGAACCTGTTTTCTACAACCCCCTTCTCACAGGGTGGATCACACTGGCATGTGGCCATTGCAAGGTGGTCACCAGGGCAAGAGAGGATAATAAAGCCAGAAAAATGTGCCTGTGTGTGTGTAGGAAGGGAAAAGAATAAGTGGAGCAAATAATGAGTGAAAGAATGGAGTCAGTATGCAAAGAAAATTATTTACTGAACAGACTATTTGTGCTGCTGCCCTCAGTCCATTCCTCTCCAAGTTTTAACTCCTCAGAGTCAGGGCTCTGCCTGGGAGAGGGGGCAGCTCATCCCCTCACTGCCCTGCCATTAACCACTGTAGGGTGAAACCACCAGATCCTGCAGTGAGACTCCAGAATTGCGCTGCTGCTCGGCTTCACAGCTCTAGGAACTTCTCAAAAATCAACCAAAATGGTTGGTCCATCATGTTCTCCTCCTACACCTGGCAAGAAAAGCCCCTCTAAACCCACAGCTGAAAAGGGTGGCCAGAGTTCATATCATCACCATTTCTAAGACCTTGACAGAAAGGAGAATTTTTCTGCAGTACCTGAATATTATCAGGTTTTACAAAGTTGATGCCTGCCAAACATTCTTTTCCACAACAAGGAGTGCTGTATGCAAGTTAATCTCACACCCATGACCTTGTTCTTGCCACCTAAAGATTTTGCTGTCATAATAAACTCCACAGGCACACATTTAACTGTGGCATAAACTCGAATATGTCACAGCAGTGTGCATTTCACACAGCAGCAGCTATCCCATCAAATGGGAATACTATCCTTTGCATTTCTTCTTGGTGATACAGAACAATACTGCTTTTTATACCTAAAAAACCCCATTTTTAAGTCATTACTGCATTTGAGAACAGGCTTACAGAATCTACTTGGCTCTCAGATTCCCTGATACTTATTAAGGATAGTCTCTCCATATTGGAGCCTACATGGTGAAGCAAGCAGCAAACCCCACTGATGCAATACCCAATGTAACAACCCAGCATTTACTTCACAGCACTGGAAACACCTTCTACCCCACACCAAAATAAAGAAACTTTTCTAAATACATAACAAAGCCCCTTTGTAGACAGGTTGAAAGCTGCTCTAGTTCTTCTGTCATCTCTCAAAGGACTCCATTCAATCAAGTCAGAAATTAACACTGAGCAGTTGCAAGTGCCATTGTATCTTATGGAGCACAATTCTAGTAAATAAGCCAACCTAGCTTAAGCTAAGGCAGCTGTCAGAAGAACCAAGCTCAGCTACCCACTCTTGTGAATCATTTCCTGAATTGCTGCAATTAGCACAGCATTGTAAGGCAATTCATGCTCAAATCCGATAGAAGTCAATATTCATCTTAATTTACTATGTTAATCTCAGAGCACTTGATTCCCAGTCCATCAGTTTTTCCCCTCAAGGTGCACCTCTGCTGTGACAACCAGCAGGAAAAGAACTGAGAGCAGCGTGCAGTAGGCACTGGACTGCTGGGTCACATCAGACCTGTGCATCTGGAACCTGCTTGGCCATGTCCTTTGCTCTCCTTTTATAACTCCTTCAACTTTGATGTGTACTTCATGTGTCTGAAATCCTTTGCTCTCCCCAAAGTCTAGAACCAAAGCACTCTGCTCAAGAGCTGAATGCACAGGCAGACCCTGACTGAGAGAAAGTGCCCAGAAATCACCATCACTGCATGCATGAATGCTAAGAAGAATTCACCACCGTTGAAAAAAGTCTTGACTGCCTGGGATGTTTTGCTGTATGCTGGTTGATCCCGACAGCTTTAGGAAACCTGCTAGCTTCTCTCACCCTTGGAGAGCCAGACTTTTGATATTACAAACCTTGAGCTCATTGAGAGTTTGATGAAGCATAAAATAAGCATAGTTTAACAGTCAAATGAACAACAAAGGGCCTTTTGTGATAGCTGGAGAGTACAGGAATGGAGCAGCAAAGGAATTAGGACTAAGAAAAAGACAACCCCTTTTACACAGAGGTGACATCCTGCAACTTTTGATTAAGCATTTGATTTATCAGTGACATGATTTCAAATTAGTACAATGACTTTAATTCTTGTCCTGACACAACCCATGTGAAGGCTTTAGATCTAGAGTGAAAATTACATAAAGCAAAATGGCAGTACAATGTGATATAGAAATCTGACCTCCAGAAAAACATTTTCTTTGAATTTTTTTGGCAGCGGGTAAACAGTGAAGTCCCCAGGTTTTTGGCACAAGGAAGGAAGACTTACAAAATGCTTCTCTTTAAAAAAGAAAGTTTATTTTTCTTGTGTAATAGTACCTTACAGCTTCATGGGAGCTACAGTTCTAAGGTGACTATCTCCAGATGAAGCTCACCTTAAGATGGCAGAATTCACCACAGGTGAAAACAAGTCATCTTTTTATAGCAGAGAATGAAGGACAGTGCACAGCAGCCCCTAAAGTAAAACATTTGGGTTTGGCAATATTTCAGTTTGGGAACATACACAATTTAAACTAGAGGAGTTCAGAGGAAGAAAAATGCAAAGTAAATAAGCAATCTTTAACACAGTTTCAACCAGCCTCAGAGAACAGATGATACAAATATATTTATTTCAATCTAGATTTTCAGAGGATTACTAAACATTTTAATTCCTTCTACACTAACACTGCAGCATTTTAGAAGATTGTTGCTTCAGTAACTATTTAAAAATAAATTCTCCAGAGAGCACATGGCACTAAAAACAAGCCACTCTAGACTGATGAGACAGCTAGACAATGATCCAGAAAAGGGCACATTAGCAAGAAGAATTCTCCTAAGGAGGAAGCAAACATCTCAAGTGACACTCTGCAAGCAATTTAGCTGGTTTAGATCACAGCTGATACTATACCATTTCTAAATCAGCATTAGCTAATTCCTCTCCAAGGAAAGAACACAGCAAACTGCACAGCTAACCCAGCCCATGAGACAAGTCCTGGACACATTCTTTGGTCCTGCTGGCTCATGGCTATTATTACCAAAATGTGAAGCAGCCCCACTGGCCCTGGAAAGTCTACAGAAAGTTTGATTCTGTTTATAAGCAGCAAGACAAATGACACAAGATGTGGAAGAAACCTGAAGCACCTGGAGCAAGGCACCAGCTTTCCCAGGCTCACCAGGGAAACTAAACACAAAGGCTAACTCCAAACCAGTCTTCCTTCACAACCAGCACTGCAAGAGGCACAGCTCTAGAGAGTTCTGAATGGGAACCTTGCCTAATTAATGAATTAGTGATTTAGCGTAGCAAAATGAATCATCAAAAGCATGGCGCATTCTCCAAAGCTGTTCACCCTTCCTGACACAGAAAAACCAAATTTGACTTCCTCAAATGGAGCAGAAGCAGAATTCTGTCTATACCAGATGGAGTACCATATACATGTACACAGACTGCTATTGAAGAAATTACTTTCTGCCACAAAACAACCCAATAAAAAAAACAAACTAGTGAAACGTTGTTAAATCTACAGCAAGACTTCCAGACAAACACCCACCCCCATTCCTCATTTTTGTGCACATCACCACAGAACAAAGGAGATAAGAAAGTCTACTGTCTTCCCCTTCATTCCTTCAGTCACATAACCATGATGCTGGATGTGCTGCAGGACACTCCTCAACACAAGATCCAGAATAACCTATCCCACAGTTATCACTGATGGATATCAATTGGGTTTGTGCTTTAACTGGGTTAGAATCAAATTTGCCTTCTGCTCGCCTTTGGACTCAATTCTTTAATGAGCCCTGAAAAACATGTAATTGTTAAATTGCACAAATCACAACAAGCTGCAGCATCTCACAAAATAGAGTTTATATTGTCCTTTACAGCCAGCCCAACAAGACCTCTTAACAGTTGTGTAAGTCTGCACAACACATTTAGAAACACCAAGAGGAAAGCAAAAAGGGTCTCCCAATCCTTCTGTTTAACGAGGGCAGTTCCATCAGGGTCATAAAGAGAGAGAAATATTAGCTAGGACTCACACAGCCACAAGCACTTTTATTTGTATGGCAGAGATATGATCCCATAAAAATGCTGCTGTTCTGCCTACACTTCCAGAGAGAGCTCTCCCCATAGACTCAGAATAAAGAGACCTCAGTAATCTAAAGGAAGGTCACTCTAAAAGTTATGCTCTTGTCACTTCCGTTCAAAAGTTGTTTAGAAGACAAGATTATACCCCAAGTCTTCAGATGCACAACCCAAAGTTCATTCCAAAGCATCTTACAGCCACAAAAAGATATAAAGCAAAGCTTGAAAGAGATTTATTAGAAGCCTTCAGTGCACTGCAATGTCCTCTTCCCTCAACCACATCAGCCCTCAGCAAGCCTCACCTCACTTCAAAGCACTGCATTTTCAGAGGAATATTTCCAAACAGGGCAGAGAGCAGTAACACAGAGCAATTTTCCTGCTGGCCAAAGAGGAAGTTGCTTCTGTAAATGGGCTATTTCCCAGATTTTAATTAAGCTGTGCAACTGGAATCTTGATGCAGCAAAACACAGCAAAAGATCCATTAGGTAAAACAAATATTCCTGGACCGAGGTTGGACACAGAAAACAGCAAGATTTCACCTCTGTTTTGTATCCCACAATAACATTTGAGATCATCATTCTAAACCACAACTCCATAATGTAATGTGTTACACAGGAGCAGGACAAGAAACCACATATCTTGCACAGAGAAACTCCACTCAAGGGATGAGATGACTGCTGGACAAGGGGATCCAAGGAAAGGAGAGAACACAGCAAAAAGGCAAAACCTCTCAAGGCAGGCAAGCAGAGGGTCTATTGATTCCTCTGCCCAGTTCTGGTTCAGTCAGCTCATGGCAGGTTACAAACTTCACTGAAGGCAGAAGATGAAACAGCACCAGAGATTTCTATGGGACTCTACTTCATGATGGCTGAAAAGCATCCACCTGCCACTCCTTCAGCACAAAAAGGCCACAACAAGGCTTTGCTGAACGCCTCAAAGCAAGCAGCATTACCAAGTGGGACTACATGTCAAATGCTCCACAGCATTTCATTCCAGGTGACATAAATAAGGGCCAAGAAAGGGCTTATGTCTGTAGCTGTAGAACCCCACACAGGAATGATTTTCAGTAAAAATGGTCATTGTTTTGAACAGTTGAATGTTAAGAAGAAATCCAGACAAAGCAAGGGCAGCCTAGACTAGTTTTAACCATGTGGCTAGACACAAAAGATCATATCTCAAAGACTCTGTGGAGAAAGAATGAAAAAGGCTAACATATAACAAGGATAAAGATCTGGGAAGAAAGAGATGACAGGCTGAGAAAGACAGGAATATAGTAAAAAGGTTTCACTCTCAATTTCCATAACTTTCTTCAGCGTCCCTTCTCAAAAATGAAAGGTGGTTTCTCATGCTGTATATTGCAAAACAATAGGTTCAGAACACGTGATCTCTATCAGAGCAATCAAGTTCTTGTCTTCAGCCAAAAAACTGTGCTGCTACTGCCTACCTTCAGCAGAAAAGTTATGAACTCCCTCAGGAAGTGTGGGATGAAATACATTCCTCTTTCCTGAAGCTGAAATAATTCTATTGTTAATTTAATGCTGTCTAGGAAAAGCAAGAATTTGCATTTCCTTTCCTGCCCTTACTGAATACTTTTGAATGGAGTAAATTTCAGTATCTTAAAAAAAAAAGAAAGAAAAAGCTTCCTCTTGCTACCAAAGCAAATGATTGCTGCTTGATTAAACTTTCAAAGGAGAAAAATAAAAAAAAGGGAGAGGCATTAGAAGAGAGACTGCCCACAGGGGTGAGCAACCTCCCCTTCTTTAAATTGTTTCCCATATCTGGGCACTCCATTTCTATCACAAGTCACTCCATACACAAGAGTATCACAGTGCCTCTTCAAGAAAGGCAGAATGAAAAAAGTCACATCTGTTTACTGTGAATACAAAGAAACCCAAATGCTGTTAGAGCCTTATCAACTCATTAATCCATATTCCAACTACCTCAACATCAGAGGGAATCCACACTCAGCTGAAATCCAAACATTTCCATAACATTCACAAGCATTGTCTATTGCAGATCTCATTCCTTGGCATGTATGAGTTCTCCTGGATGCACTTTTCCCTTTCTCCCTCTCCTCTAAGCAATCACAATGCAAGATGTCATTCAGCTGCGGGAGGGAGGAGGAGAAAAAGGAAGGAAAGGGTGGTGAGTTGATGTTCCTATGCTAGCTTACCTCTTGCTCTATGTCCATGGTTTTGGGCTCCACTCCTAGTAAACAAACAGTGCCTGCCACTTGGATCTTACCACATCATTTCCAAATAGCAGCATGAACCTCAGCTCAGGATCGCTGCTATTTTATTTCCACCTCTCTAATTATGAGCAGCATCCAGTGCTGCTGGGAGACCGAAAAAAACCACCTAAGAGCAAACAGCTCCCCAGGGGAACTCACATGAAATCCCCTTTCCTTGCACTGACCAGCAAGAACTGTTCCCTCCTCCCCTTTTTTGGATGAAAGATGAGATTACCTTAGGATCTGCTGCAGATAAAGCACTCCCAGGAAAACTCTCAGGGATCACATCCACACCAGGAATATTTCAGCAACACAGCACATGGGGAAAGCTGTAGTTTGCACCCCGTATAAACAACACACACGTGTAAGAGCAGCCCCCAGGGCAGGTGTGTGCTGAGGACCCTGCACACAGTAGGGGAGCCACAGCTCCAGGGCATTGATGGGGTTCCTTCTTACTCCTGGTTGTTAAGACATGGGCCAACGAACAGAGGCAAGATTCCTAAAACACCAGGCTGTAACAGCACATACAGGCTATGCTGCTGCTCTTGTGGGCGATTTCCAGTGACACAGTCAGAGTAGAAGCTTCCTGCCTCTGCCAAGGACAGACAGCAGCAGCAGGGACAGCTCTCCCTTCACCTGGAGCTACCCCGAGTACTATTCTGACACCCACAGGACAGCCCCTGTGTTTGCAAAGCAGAACAAAAACCAAAACCCTAATTCATTCATGGATTACCTAAGTGACTGAGAAGTCATTCTGAAATCCTGCAAGAAAAGAGGAACACAATCAAGTAAGGACTAGCTTTCTCCAAGAAGTGCCATCAGCCCTGCATTCCCATGTGTACAACAATAATTCTAGGTCACTCATGGCCAACTAACAGTGCTGGAACCTTTATCGAGAGACCTGCAAAATTACTGAGATTTCTCATGTGAAGCATGTTTGCAGGATATTTGAAACCCAGAGAGGCAAGAAAGCTGAGAATAAAATGTCATCCCGACCTCAGCCAGCTGTGTTTAGGTTTAGACCAGGAATATACAGTTACATACTATTTACAGATCCTTTCTTAATACACAGGATAGTCAGAAACAAGATTTGTATTCAAATTTATTGAATAATGAAACTGAGATACATGCAATTCAGCAGCAGCATAACTATTAGCTACTTCTTCTGCACAAATACTTAGAAATACCTGATAAACTAAGAATATTTATGGTTGTCCTGTAACATTGAAGAGGAGTTCCCCATCCATTAATTTAATAATTACAAGATTACAAGCATCACCAATTAACTGTAAGGTGTGCCTTCCAACTGTAATTTAAGACATGAATGAGTACAAGTCTAGCATACCTAGTTAAGCCACTACTTAGACACAAGTATTTTAGCAAGCTGCAAGCTAAATGCAAACATATCTTTTCCCTTAACTCTAGTGACTTTTGCAGCTACAGATAAATATGCAGTGGAGTTTTGGCTGGTTTAAAAGGGCACTGCCAACTTCAATCTAACTCCAAATCTAGTTTTGTACCAGTAAGCTTTTAGAGACTCTCAGGCCAGCAGAAATATTCCCATGACTGAAGAGCTTAATTCCCATGCAGTAAGTTATTTTTACTGGACATATCCCTGCAGTGCAACCAACTCAAACATAAGTACTGAAAATGTGACAGTGAGAAATAAATAGAATGAGTACGTTATAAGAAATACAGAAAGATATTTTAGTGTAACTACCGGTAAGAGCAGTATATTTCAAGCAAGTGCATAGTTAAACAAAGAAAATCTTGTTTATTGCATCTTTCAGAGCTCAGTTACCTCGTAGCTTTTAAAGTTTCTAGCTAAAAAGAGCCTAATGGATAATCAGTTCCTGTATATCGAGCTTGTCCACTGAGAGGCCACTTATTTGCTCAGCTTCCCCTAAGTCCACTGCACTAGCACAGCCAAAGTTCATTTAGAGTGCAGAATAACCAAGAACGCCAATTTTGAGTCTAACTCTCCTCAACACAAGATCCAGAAGGTTTCCCACAGGTTCTTCAATTTGTTCAACTTTCAAAGCAGCACAACAGGACCAACAGAGAAATCAGCATTTTTTTGTCGTGTCAGGCATAACAGTAACTTTTGTCGAGATGAAGGGAACCTTTCCAGGCGCTCCAGACCACTGGCTGCAAATGGATCACTGCATGAGGTAAGAGGGGACTTCTTCACAATACGGAATTAAGTCATTGCAGTGCATGGATAAGGAGGATTTTATTATATACAAGAATAAAACCTATGCTTAGAAGCAGCTACCCCTGTTAAGTACTAAACACCTTTAAACACATCTTAGGGCAACAGCCCGCAGAGATTAAGAACGAACCATAACACAACAAATAAAGGAAGAGAGGCACAAGTACTATAACCCCTGGTACTGCGTTTATCTAAGAATGACAACAAAAAAGCCTAAAGCCAAGACAAGCAGCAGCCTGTGCGAGCTGCGGGCGGTTTCTGCCATGCCTCACGCAGGGGTGCCGTGAGCTCCGCGTGACGGCAGCACCGGCAGCACTTTCGGAGCCCGTGGCGGCCGCGCTTCGCGGGCGGTGCGCGGCTCCCGCACGGCGCTCCGGGCGATAAGGCCGAGCCGCGGCGGCAGCGCCCTCCAGAAGCGCGGGCACCGCCGCTCCGCCCAGCCCGGTGCCCTCGGCCGAGCCACCCGCTCCAGGCC
>VWYI01011148.1:164019-175209 GCA_013399455.1 Anthoscopus minutus | reverse complement strand
CCCAGCCACGCCCACCGCGCGGGCAGAGCCCCCTCCCCGCCCGTCCCAGCGGGAGGCGCACCGGGCAAAGGGGAGGGGAGGCGGGAAGCGGCGGCTCCACAGCCGCTCAGCACGCGGTGGAGAGCGGGGATAAGGAGCGGAGAGCCAAGGCAATGGGAGATCAACAGGTGTGGCGGGGAACGGGCACCATCTTCCACGCGGGTCTCCCCGCGCAGCCCCTACACGCTCCCGCTCCTCCCCCGCCCCCTGTGGCAGTGGTACGCTCCCAGCGCTCGAATTGCAACAGCCCGGGCGCGGATTGGCGGAGATCAAAAAAGGGGCGGGGCGAGGCTGCGACCGTTTAAAGCGCCCCCGGGCGGGGGGGTGCGTGCCCCGGGAGCGCGCCCTGTGCCCCGGGACACCGGGGACGCGGATGGAGCCGAGCGATGGCACCGAAGGAACCGGCCGGAGGAAGGCGGCAAATAAATCAGATGTAAAAGCGGCCGCAGAGACGCTTGTAAAGTCGTCGTGAGAAAAGTCCGGAGATATTTTTGGGTCGGGGAGAAGCTCGCGGCGGTGGTCATAGCAACTTCGTCCCGTTTGCATCCCGATGCGCTGGGGAAAATGCTCCTTTGCCCCTGCGCTCGGGAAGATGAGCAGTCTTGCAGCAGGTGGATGCTGCTGCCATCATCCTTGTCTCCTGCTAATCAACTCAGCTTGGGAGCCCCAAGTATTAACTAATCCCTCAGGTTACACCGAGGTGACAGTGCAGGTACCGGTTGGACAGGGAAATGAGCCGGCCTTGGTCTTCAAGAAAGCACCGAGAGGCACCCAGAAATGTCCTACCAAAGCCACAGCATTCCAACCCTACCTTAAAAGAAGTTTTGATCTCCATAGGGTATTAGAGATTTTGGCATGAAGGGTAGTCAGATACCGTAATAACACACGACAAACACGGAGCAGATATCGTGCATAAAATGAGTTAATGATATGGCTGAGCAAATTCTTACTACAATGGGGTATGACAAATATCAGCCAGAAGTGCACAATTCCCAATTCACGATCTATATCCATGTCTGAGAACAGATGGAGGAAAGCCTTTAGCTGATCTAAACTTGGCTCAGCCCACCCTGTTTACTGATGGAGTTTCCATGAGCATAGAAATTAGAGCTACTGCTTGTAATTACCGGAGAGCCTCAGCCTGCTGATTCAGCCTACGTGCTGGAAAATCTGGCAAGGACACCTGTCCTTACCTGAACAGATGCACAAAGTCATGCCTATGCAAGCACCAAATGGTGGCAAGAGCTCCGGACGGGGGATATTCCCCCTTGGAAGTCACCGAAGGTCACTGACAGAGGCAGCTCTTTGCAGGGGAGGCAGCAGCTCCCATTATCTGTTCAAAACCAATATTTGCAGGTGTCCTCCCCTGCAAAGATGCAGGTTGGGGGTGTGTTAATTATTGAAAAATGAAAGCAGACAGAGGAAGGGGTTTACATACAGCGATACGAGAGATGTTTCAGAACGCTGTCCCGGGGCCGACTCTCACAGTGTTTGCAGTGGTTGCTGGCTGAGCACTCAGAACAGTCAGGAGGAGAGCTGGCAAGTTGCACAGTAATCTTTGTAAAGCGCTAATAAGGACCCAAACAATTCCCATTAGGGAACTGAAGAGCCATCTGCACTCTAGCGTGAGGCTGCCTATGGTATCCGCAGCAAGACTTGTATGTCTTGGCTGGATATTTTGGAATCCAGCACCAGAGAGGCTAAGTCATATGACAGGGTTATTTGCATCATTATGCCGCTGGATTCCCAGAGAAGTTTTCACAATGCGCCGCAAGAGGAAGGGTTTAAACGAGAAGAGCTGAAGCAAAAACAAAGGGCTATACTGCCTCTGCATGTCCCTTGTCACCGCGTGCACGTGGTGCGCAGAGTGGGAGGAGGGTGGCAGGCAGTGCTGTACGGAACTTTAGGCTAATAAAGCACACTCACAAAAACTGCAGCATCAGTACAAATGTACAAAAGTACAAATGGGCTATTTTGCAATCTAAAAAAAAAAAACCAAAAAAACCAAGCTAAGACAGCTGAAACCCCGTGCCACAGCTCAGTTAGAAGCCTGACATTCCAGGCTGGCGATGTGCAAGGCAAGCCCAGCACCGTGTCAGCCCCGAGGATTTTACAGAACTGCTGCTTTGCTCAGGGCTAGGGAACAGCCACCTCGCCCCAGCCAGGCAGTGATTGATTCCCGGCGGATTCATGCCTGCAGGCACTGTAAAACTGGTGTTGGCACTCCAGAAGTGACCGCTAGTGAGCAGAGCAGATGTCGAGGAAGCAGATCCAAACCAAGCCAGGGGAAAATATTGTGGTTCCAGATTGAGCTTTTTAAAGGAGATGACCTGCTACCGCTCAAAATAAAGTCAAAGTATGGCACAGCGTCCCGTTTTCAAGAGTCTATATAGAAAAAGAAGGCCTGGGGGTTTTTTATGTATTCCAAGAGAAATTATTGAATGCTCAGGTGTTGTTCCCAGTCAGACAAGGAATATAGCAAGTATAATAAAAAAGGCGAGTTACAGAAGAAAATTCGAGAAAGTTTTTGGTATCTCTATGGAATCAAAGTTATTTTCTTAGTAAAAATAGCCAAGGAATCTTAAATTCTATTTTGACTACCTTCCAAGGTTCAGGACTTGCCAGGTGCATGCTCCTGTGGGAATTTATAATCTCTTTAAACCCAGAGCACCAAATTCCACTAGAAGCATGCTGTCCCCTCACCTGGAAACAGGAAGCACAGCAAATGGACTTTGAAACAAGAAGGTGATTGCCAAATTACGGCTCTGGAAGGGATACTGAGAGGTCATCCAGCCCTGTGAATGCATCTCTGTTTTACCTCTTAAAGACCTCCCCAGTACAGACACCACAGTCTATCCAAG
Organism: Anthoscopus minutus; assembly: GCA_013399455.1. Taxonomy (NCBI): domain Eukaryota; kingdom Metazoa; phylum Chordata; class Aves; order Passeriformes; family Paridae; genus Anthoscopus; species Anthoscopus minutus. The sequence continues at coordinate 172,309 of VWYI01011148.1, read as the reverse complement.
AAAGATATTCTTTTCTCACAATTCACTCTTTTTGCCTTTAGAAAGTTTCCCCTAATGGTCAACCTGGATCTCTTTTACCATAATTTATATGTACTTCTCATCCTACCCAATAGAAACACAAAACCCCCCCATTTGCTCCTCTAATTCCTGCAACAGCCTTTGAGATGCATGAAGATTTCTCAGGTCACTTACCACATTCCCCAGACCTAAAACTCCATTTTTTTCTTGCCTGTCCTCCTAGTTTAGATTGAGTGAGGCTCTATTGATTCATGGTGTTCCCCTTTGGCAGCTCTCACTTTAATCCATGTTTTTCCTGGATTTCTCTGTGCAGGAACAGCATACAGTGTGTTCCCAGTTGAGGCCTTACCAGTACAATGCTGAATGGAAAGAACACTTGGTGTGTTTTGCAATCATCCCTCCTGTTGATACATTTTAGTGTGACATTTACAGTGACACAGGATTTTTTTGTTGTTGTTTCTTGCTTCAATTTGTAAAAGTCAAGGCCACAACATGAACCCAAACTGCCACTGAAGCCCCTGAGATGCTCTCCATTAACAGGAACTCTTTTCTCCTGTGTACAAGTGTTTCTGTTAAAAGTCACTGTATTTGAATTGCCATATGCTGTAAGCAACTGAATTGGCATCTTGAGGAGTTACAATCTTGTTTTCTCATTCTCACACATACTTGGAAAGCTAAACCCATGTTTTTTAATGTAAAAGTAATCTGTATACAAACGAGCAGCTAAGAGCTTCCAAAAGAGGAGCCGTTTTCAGAAGAAACTGAAGGACTAGTCTAGTCTATAGAAGTTTTAAAATCTGCTGTTTTCTGTCCAGTTGTTCCAGAGCACTGACTTGCTAAGCAAGAGCACAAATGTTCAATCTGTGGTTCAAATGCAAGGCAGAAGTCACCAAGCACTCATCATTCTCCTGATACAAGTGATTATTCACTACAAAGGCATTTGAATAGCTGTAATATTTATGAAATGATGTATTCAACCCCCTGCACCACCTCTGAACACACATGCACACCCTAATCCAGACTGATGTTGTGTGCTGAGCTGGGAGCTGAGTTTCAAATGAATTGCTGGTGGTGTTTGGTAGCAAGGAAACAAATACAAGTCTAATTCTCTTGAAAAAGCCTTCTCTCTTGTCTTGCTGAGTAGAAACTTCTGTAGGTAAAAACTTCTGCGGTTGAGAAGGAGAATAAAAAGCCAGCCCATCAGAGTCAGTGAGTTTTGATTGTGTAGATAAATGTTTCTAACCCTTCATGCTGAAAAAATAAGTGTTCTGATAGGAACCAACAAGGAAGGTTTCTTTGGGGCTCCATGCAAATCTGCTGAGTGTTCAGTGTAGACTTTAGCATTTGGAATTATTTTAAGAATAAGAGAGGCTCTGGCTCTGTGCATACACACTGCCGACAATTTCACTGCTCACAGATTTTTGCCAAGCAGTAAAATATAAAGTTGCAGCTGGGTTTGTTGCTGTGACTCAGGACTGTGGGCATATAAGAAACTGATGAGAAACACACAACTTTCACTTCACTATACTGTAAAGTTTTAAGTGGAATTAACCCAAAATAAAATGCAGAAAACTCCCACCCAAAAATGGTACATTATGCTGAGGGCTGGGAAGAGTAGCCCAGCTGAGTTTCGCTTCATGCTTTAAGGAACTACAGTTCAAGAGTGTAAAGAAGTGTGAGATCACCTAAAGCAGTAAGACAAGTGCTTATCAAGGAAGAAAATATAGATATGCAAGAACACCATTCCCATATGAGGTACTACTAGACTGCTGGCTTACAATTAATACATCAACCAAAAAAATCACAAGTACAGCATTTCCTTGTACTCAGACAGTCCCTGAGAAGGACCAAAGGGAATGGATTCAAATGTACCTTGGTGAAATGTAATAGCAATTCCTGCAAGGCCAAATTGCCCCCAAGAGCTGCCTGTAAAGCTGAGATTGGTTTTCTCCACAGACTAGAGTTTTTTTTAGACATCAAAGTCTAAAAGGCATGTTTACTATTTGGAGTTTGGATTAAGGGAGAGCCTGAGCTATGTTTTCTATGCTTGTTTTTAAAACAACAGCTTTTACTCCTTTAAGGAAGCGTACAGAGCAACTCCCTTGTGCTGTTGGAAAAAACTGACAGCCCCAAATCTCAAACAGATTTGGAAATTTCCTTCAAACTCTTAACAATGGTTAGATGCTCTTTAGCTGTGCTGTCCTGGTTGAGAAGCTTGTATTGCTTTATTAGAACTACTGGAACTGCTCTTTGACAAGTTATAAAAATGACTCCATGTATGCTTAATCCAAATTCATCACTGTTTAGAGAAGTATTAATAAAAAGGGAAAAGCAAATCAATGAAGTCACTTTATTGATCTTGAGAATGTGAAACTACTATTAATAAAACATGTTGATGTTGTTTTATGGGCAGGTCAAAGTCCTGGTAAGGGTGTGTTTGTCATTCTAATTTTTGTGCAGTTACATCAACAAAGTATTTGCTCTTGCAGTACTGTACTTATTCATCTCCTGCTTTCCTCCCCCACAGCCAGAACATCTGCTAAACGTTTCTGAATCTGAGCTTGTTGGGATAGGGCCTGTTGCTTTTACATATTTATGAACTGTGTGGTACACTGGCACTCATTCAGCAGCCCGCTTCCCAAGGCTCATGCGTGAATGACATCAGCCACTTGTGGGTTTGTGTGCAGGAGATCCACATGTGCAGGGGTCACCCTGGGGCTGCAAATCCACTGGCCTCCAGAAGCACTCCTGCCAAGGAACAGAGCTATGGGCTAATGTTTGTGCGATGCAGAGAGGAGGAAGAGGAACTAGAGGTATTTGTGGTGTCCCCTGGGTTTGTAATGAAGAATAATAGGCTAAAACAGGATGAAAAGAGTTGTGTCTGACTCCAGAAATATCATCAAAATATTTATCAGTTTGGCCAAAGAGGCCACCTAAACAAAAGCCACTATTGCTCGTGTTAGTTGTAACAGGTAGGACAAAGCAGAACACGGGAGTGGCTCTGGGGATGGAGAAAGGAGCACATAATTAATTTCTGGTTTTGCTCTGTAGGAGCCCAGCCTGTCATGCCGACACTCGCACAGGCACAGCTTTATGCTATTTACACACTGAGGGGAGGCTGCTGTGCCATTATTGTGCCCACACGTGACTGCCATCACACCAGCAGAAGCTGTGCTCACAAACTGCCCTTGTGTGCCTGGGCTGGGGGGACCTGTCCCTGTTTGCCTTCCCGGCTGCTTTGCAGGCAGTGCCTTTCCAAAGTCAGAGAGGGGGGATTTTCAAAGCTCATGAGAAACAAGGGATCCCCGTCTCCTCTCAACTCTGAGAGCTCCAGGGATCATTTGTCTGCCCAAATGCATGCCAGCAACAGACCACAAGCACAATCACAGCCTAATAGTCTTAATGAGATTACAGCTAGAGATGCCCCAGTGCTGCCATCTGATTAAGGAACAGAACAAGCACCAAATTCATCTGGAGAAAACAAAATCTCCTTGGCTTTCATGTGAGCCCACTGCAAGTTTATCAGGATTTCAGATCTATGGTGTACAGCTTTTGATTTCTTTTCCCTTATAATTCCTATTTTTGTTTATTTTGCAATGCATTACTTTTTACTTTTTTTACAAAGCAATGTATTCTTTTCACGGATGTCTAAGTTACATTGTTATTTTTTCAGGACATGATTTAAAACTAATGATCACACTGCTCAGTAACATGACTACATTTATAGATGCCTATTGTTAGCCATGCTAGATTGATCTCACCCATGGCTTCTGTCTGTATGCTTGATTGTGACACCCATGTGCTACGGGGGAATGTGGTGGATCTTTGCCAGAATAATAATTCCTTTTATCAGCGGTTTATCTGGAGCATCTGTTTGTCTCATCAGAGTGAAACTGCTTGTAACTGTATCCTACACTGGGCAAATACTCTTTCTGCACCTGTTCAAGCACTTGATTTACTAACTGCTTAAATTCTTAATCTCAACGAAAACAAATAAGTCAGCTTGTACAACAAAGGCTGGAATCATGAATTAAATGGAAAAGCTGATACAGGACCATATCAGCTGGCTAGAGCACAGAACCTGGTATTAAGGTAAGGACTGTGCAGTGCTCACTGCAAACTGCAGATCTCATTGAGCTTCCTGCAAGAAACCTGCTGCTAATGGCAAGGCTGCAGCTCCTGCAGGAATTCATGCCTAGGACAAAAAGCCAGTAGTAGTGCATTCACGGATTTTGCATGAAGCCTGCAGCTAGCACAAAAGAAAAATCCTCCCCTTAGACACAAGAAACCCCAGAATTTACTAGTCAACGACAGACAATAAATAACATTTGCAGCAGAAGGTAGGAGAGGCTGGCTGGGTCGGTACTCACAGAGTGAGGCTGCAGGAATGACCTTCTTCTCACATGAGTCAACTCCTCCCCGGCAGGTGCTCACAGCTCACCCGCCTCTGCAGGGGCAGGCACCTGAATTAGAGCCCCTGGCCACTCCACACGGCTTTTTTCCCTTTGCAGGGCTCCTACCAGCGATTTTCTCTTTCTTTAAGCTCACAAGGTAAAGCCAAAACTGAAAAGAAATGGGATCTCAAATGCAAATCCCCTTGTGTAAGGTTTTGCCAGAGCATCTCGCAGTCTCAAGGAGGCTGTGTGATGATGGGTCTGGCTGCCAAGTCGTCACTGTTGCCACAGTAACGGAGCAGTGGTCCCCTGTGGCTTGCTAAGGGAGCTGCAATGGGAGCACAGAATGGATGCATTGCCTCCTCCTTCGAGGGTTCCTCTGACCTGGGCAATCCACCCATTTCTTAAAAAAGGCTGTTCTATACAGAAGGTATTTCCCTCACACCCCACACACAACCCCTCTCCCACCTTGGTTACTCCTCTCACAGCATCTTAAATCTTGTTTCTGTGCCGTAGGAAAGCTGGCATAACCCCGAGAGAGCCGCCGGCTTCCCCTGGGAAATAGCATGGCTTGTGAGAAGAGGAGAAAAGAAACCTTGTTCTGGTGAATGCCTGAGCACGAGCACACGCTCAGCTGTGTTTGAAGAAGTGCTGGGAGGGCACGATATAATCTTGTCTCTGTGAGCAGGTGAATGAGCAGTTGAGGCAGCAAGAGGGGATTTCTCTGCCAAGTGTTTCTCTGCCAACACGGCCGAGCACAAGTGTGTCTGTGAGGCCCTTTTACAGCTACGGGGAAGCTCAGGGCCAGCAGAATTCCTTTGTTCCTGTCCCCTCAACTGAAAAGTCTTGGTGCTATTATTTCTGAGCCTTAATATCGCTGTTTTCTGCTTATTTTTATTATAACGTTGATATAAACGTTAGCAGTAATGTTAGGCAGGACAGTCCACCACGGTGGAGACCTAGAGAGTCTGAGCTGTAGTCAGAAAAGCAGCCAAGGCTGCAGAAGCAGGCGTTATTTTGCTGGACAATGAACAATTCAGCCTTGTTTTGGAAAGCAACTCCTTGGAGAGTTAAATAATACCACTTGTTTATGAGACAGACTACTTATCTCATCTTCTTTATAAAATGGTGCTAACGGTTCTTTGTTGCTTTCCTTATTATTTTCTCTTAAAGCCAAGTGCTTCTTTTAAGGTAATGGGCTTCCTCTCTCAGGACAACACACACAGCTCTGTGTGCTCCTAGGTGGTGTGGACAAAAACAAACACACACATTTGCTAACTGACTTTCCTGTCCTCACTTTCAACCCAGGTTGTCTGGGCAATCTGTGACAGTGGCTCATCCCAACCTGTTAGGTAGGGACAGGCCTCCAGGTGCAAAAATCCAGATGCTAAAGATCCCATCATGGCAAGGGGTTAAGTACCCTTTTGCTCCACTATAATATGCAGTAGAAGAGATGGGACTAGTCAAGATCAGCAGTATCAGCCAGAAGGGCTAGAAAGAATTGAACTAGATTATAAAAGCTGTGAGCAGGCAAAAAATAGATCTCATATGTTAAAAGAAGTAAAAATTATTATCTTTTTACTTATCTTTCCCTCTGCCTTCAGACTGAGCTTTCCGGCTTTCTTCCAACATACTGTGAGGATTAGAATTTAATTCGATGTAGAAAAAACCTTCCATTACTCCTATGTTTACAGGATTCTTAAATGTGGGACTTGGAGAATGTCACCAAACAGTGATGGCCATGACAACATCACTGGGTTTGGCAGTGCAGAACATCTCTGTGAAGTAGGAAAGTCCATCCCAGCCTGAGGGAGCCTGAAGCGTTCTGGTTAATAGGGGCTGGATTTAACAGAATCACAGCCCCACACAGACACCCTCCCTGCATGGTACCTTAGTGCAGTGGCTCGTTCAAAAAGAGTTATTTTATTTTATTTTATCAGTATATTTAAAGCTTAGGAGCATGCAATTCCACACAGGTGTGAGTTTACTAAACACATGAAGGCATCTAATAGAAATCTGAGTAATCAAGGGCATTCTATGCCTGTTTCTTCAGTAACCTGAAATGAGAACACAGCAAGATCAGAAACTGAGCTGCACACTCAGTCTCATGTAGGAAAATGTTGGTTGGTACATATAATTCAGTAAATCTGTTTTGCTGACACCTGCTCCCCCACCCCTTCCTTCAGCTATTTTTATGCTTGGCTTAGTAGAAAAGACTTGGTGCCTCTGGATGTGAAGCATGAGGCCATTCAAAATGAAGCTGTCCCCTGCAGAAGACAATCCTGAGAAGGAATGATGCTGGGCTCTCAGGGAGTATGAAAGCAGCAGAGGAATGCAGGGGAGAGGAGGTGGCTGGGCTTGCCCTGCAGCACTGAGAAGCCTTTTCCATTTGCAGATCTCTCCTCCTGCAGTCTGAGCTATTTAATGGGATCACGAGGGCTGCTGTACCATTACTTAGGGAAGAGGGTATAAAAATGACAGCAGCTAATAAGCAGCCATTTCTCATCAGCTGCCTCATAAGGCTAATTGCACAAACAGAATGTTTGGGAGGCTAACGGGCTGGAAATGACATTCTGGCTGCTGGATCCAGACCAGGACACAGAGACTGCATCCTTGTGCCTGGGCACTTCAGGTCCAGCCACAAACAAAAAGAGGGCTATCCCAAAATGTATGTCCTCAGGGGGACACAGGCTTCAGAAACTGAGCTGGAATGCTGAAGACACAGCACAGTCGTTCTTCCTGATGATTAGGAGGCAACAGGAACAGAAACATTGAAAGTTCCTTTGTCCATAAATGTCCAGACCACATTCCTGGTTCTGAAGTTCCCTCACAGAAAGGAAGGCTTTGTCTGGAAGTCACGACTGAGGACATCAAGAAAGACTTAAAAAAAAACCCACCTGAAAAAAACCCCAGTCCAAGCTTGGTGGAGCAGGGTGGAAACACACCTTGAACTGAGGCCTCAGAGGAGGCATTCATATTCCCAGAGAAGAGGCTGGCTGATGGGAAGGGCAGCAACTGGCCAGAGCTGTGTGTGGTCTCTGAGCAGGATAAAGGCAGGGAGTGTGTGTTTATGTAGGAAGGCAGCTGTTGGTAGTGGGAGTGCAGTCCCTGCACGTGAATTATAGATGTCAAAGCTGAAAAAGTGCTTGTTGGCCTGTTTGCTTCCCCTTCTTTTGGCTGCTGAAGATTTGAAAAGTTGAATCTTCCACTCATTGCACCAAATGACCTAATGTAGTATATTTGCTCTAGTATCATCAGTCAGTAATTAGAAAATTCTGACCAAAAAAATACTTGACAAGATTGGTTCTTTCAAACCAAATTCCAAGTTCATTTTGCTCTGAGTATCACTATCCAGGTTTATTTTAAACCTACATTTAATTTTTTTTCTCACTCTGATCTACAGTTAAGCTTGTTAGGAAGTGTCTGTGCTGTTTTTCTATTTTTAAAATATAGGCCCACATTTGATCAGTTTTTGCTTGAGATTCTCTGGTGCACTGTTGGCAAAATTAACTCACAACCAGTTTGCAAGGCTATTGGAAATTTATCACCACATTAGAATATATTCTGTGCTAAATGATTTGGTTATGCTAGGCTTTTTCCCCAAGTTATTTCCACACCTGGTTTTCATGGAGATCCATGCTCCTGCTTGTTTATACTCCTATTAAGTGCTGCTATGGTCATGCATGTTATTGGTGGGTTTCTGGAAAGCTCAGCAACTCAGCAATTTTATAACTGCATTATAAATAATTCAATCAACTGTTCTTCGCCACATCTACTTCTCATTTATTAATGGACTTTCTTTCTAGGCAGTATTTTCTTATCTCTCATCACCATCCCATATATACATATATATAGATATATCTATGTATATAGATATA
>VWYI01011148.1:96902-163969 GCA_013399455.1 Anthoscopus minutus | reverse complement strand
TATACACACACACACTTGGGGGAGGAACAAAATTAGTTTTGTGGTCCTTGTGCCAAAACCTCCACTGATTTCAGTGAGAGATTTGCCTGAAGAATGCCTGATTACAGCCTGTAGGAGTTGGTCCTGTTTCTGTACACCAGGAACAGGCTGAAGTGAGTGCTCTCAGGTGGGCAGCAGAGTTCCACGGGCATTTGAACCCAGAGGCTTTGGAAGAGAAGCATGGAAGCATGAGTTTATGTGTACAAGAAAAAGAAGGTGAAGCACATGGAAGGGAGCCAGGCAAAGTGATCGAGGATTCTGTTATACAAGAGCAGGGAAAACTGAAGACTTTACATAATTAATTCATGTTAAACTTTGTTTGTTTGTGGGATTGTTTTGGTTTAACTTTTCAAATTAAGGAAGAGTGGATTTTCTCTTTCCCCCCTTTTCTGTCATCAGACAGCTGTGCAAATATTTTAGCATGTGATTGTGGAAGCACAACACTGCAAACTTCTGCCTTGTGCCAATAGAAAATACAGGAAAACAAAAGGCAAAACCCTGGGGTAGATCTAGCTGCCAGGATCTTCTGTCCCCAGGAGAACCAGAGAAAGGAAAAAGGAGAGAAAAAAGGAGAACTGTGATAACTTTCACTGCTGACAGTGACAGTGTCCCAGGTCACAAGGAAACACAGACTGGGAGGAGGGTAGCAAAGGTATCAGAGCAATTAGCAGTCACAGAACCACGTCTTTCCTTTTTGTGTTGGCTTTATCTGCATCACCAACTGCATGTATTGTACCTGCCCTAAGAGACTGAGTTCTCAGGTTGCAGGTAGATTGAAAACCCAACTTACACAGTGCAGTAAATCAGTCTTTGAATTTAGGAAATCAGACCTACATGCCTGGTTTGTGGTTATACTGGCCTGGCATAAAACAGGTCTTTTCCAGCAGCTGAAGGGGTTCATCAGCAAAGCAGTGATTCAGGCCAGACTGAAAACCCATCTCTTCACAGGTTCCCTCAGGAGTTTATGCTGTACAAGTGTGGGCAGTGGGTGATAACACAAACCTAAATATGCCACAGCCAGGAATCAAGCTGACTGATTCTCTGCCAAAGACTCCTATCTTGCTGCTATAGGGGAACAAATTAGTCCATAAAAAAAAATTAGCTATCACTAGCAGCATCCTCAGTAGTTTTTGCCATGCTCATTTCAGTGATTCCTCCACATCAAATGACAGCTCACCTTCAGTTTTCACTGCTTAAGTTAAAACAATAGGTCACTGTGTCTCCCAGCCCATCCTGCTCTTAAAAAGTCAAAGGATCAAGAGTCATTCCTGCAGCTGGTCATCATTCTGTGCCCTGAAAACACAGAGCTGGGGATAATTCTCTGTTATTTTTTTAGGCTCATAAAACTGCCAAAGTTATTCAAACAAACAAGAAACTCTTGGCTGTACTGTATGTAATCTCCCATCCCAGGGAATTAAACAGGTGGTTATTAAAACTGTAATAACACCCACACTTTGAGAACATTCAAACCCTAAAGGAAGAAATTCTTCCTCCATCAAAGACAGCAAAATCATTTAATGATTTCAGGAAGCCTTCATACTCCAACTTCCTCTAACCATTTGCATTCCACTTCCATCTAATTACCTGAATGATTAATTAACATCTATCAGCTAATGTTTTGCACAGTGCTTCAAATAATAAATATATAAATAAGTAAAGCATATATAAATCCTTGGTGGGGATTGTTAATTAGGCCACTATTTATGTCACTCTTGTTGCCTTCTGGGCTCTTCCCGTTCCTTTCCATATTCACTTTCACAGGCAGTGGTCAGTGCTACCTACCATGGCTGCTATTTCTAGCCCAAGTTATGGAGTCAGCACCACCATCCTCCTGGAGCTGTTTCAAAAATATATAGTTTTTCTGGCACTGTCACATGTACTTTCATGGCACCTAAGTCCCCAGGGAAGACCTTGCACCCTCTTCAATAGCATTTTTACCTCCCAGACCCAGACTCCAGCCTCACAGCAGCCCTCCCCTGCCCAGGTATGCACAGTGGTGAGGATGGAGGCTCCCTTCACTCAGCATGACAGCAGAAAACAAGGGTGGGTACAGCCCCTCCCTACAGGACACTGGTTTTCCAGACAAACCCTGGAATTATCTGCAGTTCTGCCCCTCCTTTAGGAAGCCTCAGCAGGGTTCTCCTGGTGCCACAGGGGCTGAGCACAGATTCCAGCAGAGTCATGGTCACTGTGGCTTCCAGAGCAGAGCAGAGTAGAGCAGAGCAGAGCAGAGCAGAGCAGAGCAGAGCAGAGCAGAGGCTTGTCTGTAAGAAAAATCCCACCTGCCTCCACGTGACTCTCCTATGACTCTGGGCAGGCCACCTACAATTAGGTGTTCAAGTGGTGAATTTGGGTGTCTCAAGTTGCAGTTGTCTTGAGAGACCAGAGACATGGCTTTAAAAACCAGGACATATCCCTGCAGCTGAAACCAGTTGTCTCTGTAGTTATTGTCTCTGCAGATCCCATGAGATAAGTGCACAAAATACTGCATTGCTTTTGTTTGCCTTTAACTGTCAGCCACACAAATTCTGCTTTATAACTGAGCATCAAGTCAAGTTCTTTCCTTCTTACTCATAAGTAACGTTCAACAAGCCAAAACAGGCCACAGGAGTGCCAAAAATATCACCCTTTGGAACCTGGTAAGAGGTTTTGTTGCTACTGATGAAAAGGGAGCAGAATTATTTTCTCTGAGTGCATTGGCTCTTCTGAGGTGATGAGAGCCCATTTCTTTGAGTCGCTGAACTCAGCCACGAGTGCCAGTGGGACAGGCTGAGCTGGTGAATCTCATGATTACGTCCCAGTTTATTTTAACTCCTTCTAAAGTCTCCAAAGGAAAGGACATTCATGCTCAAAGACACCGAAGCAGCAAAGAATAAGTCCAGAAATGAAGTCCCTATAAATGTCCTTTCTTTCCTTGCCTAGACAAGCATAGGATTTTCTAAGCAGAAAAGTCCACAGAGAGAAGGGAAAGAATACCCTTCCTTCTGTATCCTCACACTGTGAGCAGCTAGGGGTTTGTGGGGATTGTGAAACTCTGCATTCTTCCAATCTTTATTGTCTTGGTCCTTAATAACTCTGGAATTAGATTGCTAACAGCACAAGTTTTCCATGTAAATCCCACAGTGATGCCCAAGGGTTTGCCCAGAACAACTGCCAGTCACAGTCAGTGCTGAGAAATGGTGGAATTTGCAGTAAGTCAGCGCTGGAGGAGAAAAAAGATGACAAAATGGAGTAAGTAAAAATGAAAGGTAACAAATGGAGAGTGAAGACAAGAAAGATACAGAAAACAGACTAGAATAGAGCTCATTCAAACACCAGAAAGGCAGCAAGCTTGCTCTGAGACCTGCATGCACATACAGATATGGAGACATTATACAGGCAGCATGGAGAGTTCAAATGAAGGGGGTAAAATCCCTGTGCTACTGTGTGTATGTGCATGTTCCATGGGATGCTGTACCAACAGCTCTGGGAGTAGAAAATCACAAGCCAGGCTTTACATTATAACACAATAGGCTTTGAAACCTCAAGATTTTGAGCTATAAATAACAAAAAACCCAAACAACAACAAAACAAACAAACAAAACAAACAAACAAAAAACCAACAAAACCCACAAACCCCACAAAAATATACAAACAGACAAACCCCAAACAAACAAAAACCCCCAAAGCAGGACAGTGAGCACTTTTCTGCTAAAATCCAAAAGTGAAGAAGAAGGTGAGGATGAACAGAAGTGGCTGCTGAAGTCTGTCTGCCACCCCTTGGTGCCTGAGCTGGAGAAGGCTCACAAACCTGCTGGAGTGTCCTGCACTCTTTGGCAGCTTTGTGCCCAAACTGTGCTGACTGAAGGTTTTCTCTGAGGGATGTAAACAAAGGACAAATTTGGAACAAACTGCAGCAGAAGGCTGTTGAACTGCTGCCTGAGTGACCCGTGCAGAGTGTAAGGAGCAGCCTCGTGGAGAAGACTGAAGAAGAGAAGGTGTGTGAGGGGCATGATTTTTTCCCTCTGAATCAAGACAAGCCTTGCTTCTTTTTGGCTTCAGTGGTCTGGGGAGAGCAGGGGATTGGTTTCAGTGCCCATTACCCCAGGCTCCTGCTGTTTCATGGAGATCAATGTGTCATTTAATAGGGAGAGGCTTTTCAGCTCTCTGAGATTTTATCTGCTGATGGCTTCCATGATATTTATAGACATACCCATCAGCATAACAGCAGGAAGCAATTCTCCAGGGGTCAAATTGGGTGGATTTCCCTTATTTAAAGTGCATTATGGATGCAGCTTTCTTTATAGGATTAACCACTTAACCCACTGAATCCTGAACATCATCAGCCATTGTTCACAAAAACTGATGATCTCCACGGCTTAGTTGTGGGCTGGTTGACTTGCTTGCAGCCTCAATTATCTTTTCAAATAATAAGGTCCTTTGTTAACCTCTGACTTGCTGAGCATTGTGTAGGCAGCCCATTAAGTACTTCACAGTCCTCTTTTAACCCTGTGATTCGGGCAGCTCTAGAGGTTTAGTCCCATGATTGTCCTGTTTCTGACCAGTGAAGCTTGCCACACGAATAGCAACACCAGAGAACCTGCTTTGATCACGGCAAGCTTAGGAAAATAAACCATGGTGGCTTGGAAGATGGAGGCAGCACCTACGTGCTTATTATACAAAGTATTTTAATGCTTTCAGCCCAACTTTTGGTAATGATTTACAGAGCATGCTTCCCTGCTAAGACTATTTAGAGTCAGCCCCTTTGGGGATTCTATCTCCTAAAATTATCCCACTATCTTTCTAGTATTGAATGTCTCCTTGTGAGCACACCTTTTGGAATGAGACAGCCTTGCAAGGGGAGCTCAGAATAGACACATTGTTCCAGCAGCTCAGAGTGCATTGGAAATGTGAACTGCTGTGAACTGCTGCTTGATTTGACACAGAAAGACAGATGTAGAGTCCTGACACGGACAAGTGTTCCTGAATACAAATTTGAGTTATTGAAGGTTTTGTTTCCAGTCACCAGAGCTATCATCAGGCACGTCTGTCCATCCACTCTCCCTTTCAAATTCACCACGACCTCCTCATGGCCTTATTTCACTTAACCTTGCTGTGTTTTCAGTGCCCTCATGACTTGGTTGCACTCTGAGTGTCAGGCTGACACACCAGCATGCTGCTCTCTCACTCACAAAGACACTCCATGAGAAATGTAATGGCAGCTGCTGCCTATCCCTGAGAGCAAAAATTAGGTTCCCAATCCCTGGTAAAATCCACCTTGAAGGCCTGGTCAGAGCTCATACATGAATCCCATTGCCATTACTTTGCTCTGGAGCGATTTTATTTTGCTGCAGTGTCCTCTTCATCCTTTGCTTTACCCTCATCCATTTATTCATTTGGATATATCAGAGCTCTCCATAAATACAACTGGAATTACAAATAAAATAAGCCTTCTGTCAGGTAGGAAAGACAATGACATTTTCCTCTCTGTTCCCCTGGCTACATCTGCTGAAGGATGGTGGCAGTGGGAGACAGGAGAACTACAGCCTAAAGTTCACTTTGATAAACTAAAAATATTATAAATATAGCTTGTCCCATCTATGGTGTAGTTCCAAAACAATATTAATTACAGTTTAGTAGCTTTTCTGCCATGTTTCAAGCAAGTTCTTTCAGGCTGTCTACACTGAGTCATTTTTTGGAAATAGACTTTTTGGATCTAACATTAAATGAGAAATTATTTCAGATTTGGTAATACAGACTCGGTTTTCGACTTCCTCCTTGAACAAGCATCTGGAACAAAAATGTGTCTAGAAAATTTTGGCCTGCCTTTTCAGTCTGCCTGGGCTCAGGCTGCTCCCAAAGCTGAAAACCTCACTGAGAGACAAGGGCTGGATTCCTCACGGGCTGCCCTTCCTCCAGAGCCAAGAAGTGACCACGTATGTGTAAGGCTACATAAACTAATTAGACATCTAATCCTACCTTTGTCTGCACCTGGTACTGCCAAGAAAGATGAGAAGGAGCAGCAAGTACAGGAGGTACAGAGGGAAAGAGGGAAACCAAGGCCAATACGGTGCTTGAGACATTAATCCTGCACACAGTGTAAGCACACCTCTCAAACCAGTAAGACCCTGAAACAGCACACAGATCTTCCAGAGGAGGGGAGAAATCCTCCCAAAATAAAGGTGCTGCACATTCATTGACTATATTAAAAAAAAAAAGCTCACATGCAGGTTCATAAAAAAGCCATTATCAGTAAATTACTGTATCAAGTTCAGGAGCACAAACAGCAATTAGCCCCTTCCCAGGGGATTTCTCCCGAGGCTCAGGCGCTGCTACCACACACCTCTGCAGCATTGCTGCCTTTCCTAAAGCACCCTTGCATCACAACTTCTGTGAGAACCACAAGGCTTGGCCAGACCAGAGCCAGGACCAGCAGCTTGGGATGGAAAAGGGTTCACCTTCTCTAGTATATTCTGAAATTTCCAATTCGAGGTGCAGAAGGTGCATTGCCTGCTTGTAGAGATAATTAACACAGATCACAATAAATATGCATTCAGAATGAGGGACGGATGACTGATAGACTCTGTCAAAAGAAACACTGAGATGTCAGGGAGTTAGGTTAAAAAGGAGAAGAACCACTTTCTCAAATCACCTTGTTTGCCTTGTGGTACAAATAGCTGAAGGATTCACATTGCCAAGCCTTTCTCCCAGTCATGAGAGCGCAAGGTTCGCTTTTGAAAAAAGAGGAAAGGTGGAGACCAATGGATGAAAGTTGATTTTGGCAAGCTGGGCCTTGAGAAGAAGCATTAACTGTTCGAGGGGTTGTGACACTAAAGGGATGAGCAAAGAGATGCTGTGCTAGGCAAACAGGGTGTAATTGACCCCCAGTGATGACAGGATTCAGTATTTTCTCACAGATAATAACTAGCTGAAGAAAAGAAGATGCCTTAGGCCTCTAACCAAATTGGTCACCTTACAGCTATGAAATGCCCCACCCTGCACTAATTATGACTATTATAACACTAACAATTAAATCAAAGTAACTGCTGTTATTCTTTGACAGCTGCCTTGCCAAGGTAAGTATTTTGCTTGATTATGAAGTAAAGAAAGGGACTTAATCAACTTAAAATTGCTCTTTGTTTCGGAAAGGTTTTGTTATTATCTGAGTAAAACTCAAGTTTTGACAAGTTGTGAACACAACCCTGTGTTTCCAGTTTCCCAGTTTCCAGCATTTACACCTCACGCAGTGTTTGTGCATTTGTGGTGAAGGTTGAAACAGAGATTTGCTCCTCTGTTTTAAGTGACATCCCCCAGCTGGACTGTGCCTGTGACTGCCCCTGCACTTGTTTTTTCTGCCTTGCACCATCCTCGCCTCACACCTGTCGTTTACATAAGTTCAGATATAGCCAAAACCAGACACGAGGGCATTTAAATACACTGACTAGGAACATCAGCAGGTGGGCTCAAAATCAGGTGAGCCTCCTCCAACCAGCTCTATTTTTGAAACAAGAAAAATAGGTGTGATGCTGGGCCACAATGCTCGGTGAGATAAGAAAGCATCACCATGGGCCATCTGTTCAAAGCCCAGCTGGGGAGTGCTCACCTTCACCCAGCCCTGGGCTCTGCAGAGCGCCTGCCAGCAGCCAGGGAAGCCCTGAATCTGGGCTAATTGAAAGGATCTGCAGCCAGCCAGCTTCATATTTAAATAGGGATTTACTGCTGATGGAAATGACAAGGGAATTACAGATTCCAGCACGTCATGGTCTCGCCAGAGTCAAACAAAAGCACATGGTGATAAGAACAGAGTGCTGCACACTGGGACCTGAGGTCTCCATGGACCTCATTGCCTTGTGAAAGTATTGCTGATAATACTCAGAGTACTCTGTACAGGGTACTACAGTACAGAGTAGTAGAGGTACTGCTACATCTTCCCTAGAGACCGTGCTTTCCTCAGTTGTGTTTGTAATGCCATTTATAATTTCCAGCTCTTCTGTTTGTTTTTATATGGGTGTAGGAGGGTTTCTTTTTCTTCAAATCAAATCATAGGGCCTCACCATTTGTAGCTTAAAGTCTCCCTAATGCTGCTAATCTCCTATTAACAGCCTACTGACACAGAAGAGACAACAGAAAAAGACTGATTGCCACCCCTCTGGCCCTGTGACCGTGTGCTGGTCAGATCTGGATTAAGAGTTGAGGCGATTTACCTCAGGAGGCCTTGTCACAGGTGCCTGTAACTCTAAACTCTCCTCAAACTGCCTGGCAGGAGAGGGAGGAGGGTAAATCCACAGATGATGCACACACAAACAAGGTCCTGCTGAAACTCATTTTTCCTCTCCTATACAAAATTAGGACAACTACGAGGAGAAAAAAACCTCCTTGACTTCATATAAAAGGCAAAGAGCTGTTCATGGACATCCCAGCTAGGACACAAACCCCACTGTGGTACTCCCTCACACTACCTGCCGCTGACAGCAAGTTGGTTTGACTTTAGCTTTTCTGGTTACTAGTAACTGTTATTCAGGAGAACCAGCAAACACGCTGCTTTCCTCAGGTGCTCGTGCAGCAGGACAGATTTTGCCCTGCTGTGTAGCTGGGTCAAGTACAAAAGGGACCCTTTCAGCTTTAAGACAATTTCGGCTTCTCCCATTCAAGGAAAGATGGAAAACCAGCATCATTCTGATTTGGCAACAAGTTCTGGCAGTTCAGTTCAGTAGCCCAAGCAGGCTCAGGCTCCCCTCCCGGGCTGCACTGCAGCAGCTCCATGACCCTACATAGCAGGAGGAGGTGCTGGGATGATGGGTGCAGCTGGCCAGCTGCACTTGACGTCAGCCAGCAGCAGAATGTCCACACACAGCATCTGAGCTACACCAGGAGCCTGCCCGACTGCCAGCAAGAGAAACAGAGACAGGACCTGTGACCAGGTCAGCTGCTGAGGCTCCACGTGTGCCTGGCAGTGGAGCTCAAGTATCTCTCATCTCCACGAAGGATGATTATATTTCAGAATGATTTCATTTTGCTTGTTAACAAATTGCCGGTAAAATAGGTAATTGTTCCTGGCCTGAAGTTAAACAATCCTGTTACTGAGTGTTATTTGCAGGTCAGAGAGCTGCAAGAGGTTTGGCCTTCAAGGCACCACACTGTCCCCTCTAGGAAGAGGGGTGAAGTACAAAAACATTCAACCATGCCTTACAGAGAAGTTAATTTAAACTATAATTATTGCTATTACAAGGCTGCTTGTCCACCTTGGATTCTTACACAACCACACGCTGCAAGGCATGCAGAGCTGTTGTTCAGAGCAGCTCCTACCTCTCCCTGACCCTTCCCAGCCTCTAACATAACTGCATCAATGTTGCAGCTCACTCTTTCCATAGGTCTTTATTCATCAGGCACATCCTCAGGGAAACAGGATCTGACTCAGTCCCGCAGCACAGCTGCTCCTGCTGCTCACTGCCCCACCTGAAACAACAGCCCCGTTCCAAAAGCTGCCTCCATGACCACAACATCTACTGCAAACATCACCAGAGCAATGCTGGGCTGCCCTTCTAAGGGACAGAACAGTACTGGCTGCCCCCCATGAACGAAATCCTTGAACAGCATCTTTGCATGATGCAAACTCACCTCGGTTTTTGTGCTGCCTCAGTCCTTTTCTGAGCCCCAGTGAGGAGCATCCAAGCCAGTGTGTGTCTTTTTCAAACTTGATTCCTTATCCATATTTGGGAATTTGTGCTGGGCACTAGCTGGTACTGTTCTTCCCACAGTGCACTTTGGGACTTGTAGTTCCCGAAAAGGAATGCTGTTTTCCAAATGGCAAGCGCCGAGCAACAGAAACAGAAGTCTGAAACGCCTTTACCTCTGCCTTTGCTTGCTGCTGGGCCCTTCCTTTCACATGCTTATGTGCAGTGGTTTGACCTTAGCCAGCCTAATCGGTCGGGAATCTCTTGCACAGGTAAGGGTGGTGTGCCAGCCCCTTGGATGCACCACTGTGTAAAAGCTGCTGCTGCAGAGTGCTCCTGCTGCTGCTGCCGCCGAGAGGGGCAGGTTCATGGTCCTGCCTCCTGGAAACAGCTACTTAGAAAAAGAGAGCTCTGATTCAAGTTTTTAATCAGATTCGCCACACTGAAGTGGCGCAGGAAATCCCCATTAAAATATATGTTTCATTCTTTAGCATGTTTTGTATTAGTCCGTTTGATTTTAATTAATCATAGTGAGGGGACAGATAAATTGTGTCAGTTGTTTAAAAAGGTTACAAAGAAATCAATCCTGCCTCTCTTGTAGAAATCCCTTTTTGAAGAGCGCTTGAGCTCACTGCCGTGATTACCTTGTAACCAAGACACCGCGTTGTTTTTTAACAACAACCGAAGGAGAACGCGAATCGCAGCCTCCGGGCGCTGCTGGAGACGCTGTTATTACTCCCGAACTCCATTAATGTGCTTTAAACTGCGGGCACGGGGTGCCTGAGGAGAGGTGCCCGGAGCAAGAGGCAGCCGGGAGCGGAGAGCATCCATCCCCCGCCAGGGCGATGCTGAAGGAGCGCTCTCCCGTTAGCAGCGTGCCGAGCCCCTTCTCCCGGCTCCTGGCCGGGCTGAAGAGAGCCGGGACACTCTCGAGGCTGGGCTGACTCCCGGCGGCCGCGGGGAGCACAGCCGAGGCGGGCTCGGCTCCTTTCCCTCGGCAGCCACACGAGGGAGAGAAGATGAAGGAAGCGCGTTTTGGCAGGGACGGGCACCGATCTCTGTTCCGCAGCTGCGGCCGCAGCCGCTCGGAGCGGCCTCCGAGACGTCGCGTCCCACCTTGATCCCCGCAGAGTCACAGCAAGGGTCAGGCTGGAAGCGACCAGAGCGGGTCATGGGGTCCCACCTCCCTGCTCCATCAGGGCGGATGGAGATTGCATGCAGACGGTGCTGGAATATCTCCATAAAGGGAGACTCCGCGCCTCTGGGCAATCTGTCTCAGCGCATGGTCACCGCACAGTAAAGAAGTTCTTCCCCCTGTCCAGGTGGAACTTCTTGTGCATCAGTTTCTGCTCGTTGCCTCTTGTCCTATTGCTCGGCACCGCACAGCAGAACCTGCCTTTAACTTCTTAGTACCTGTCTTTAGGTATTTATACACACTAAAGAGGTTCCCTCTCGGTCGTCTCTTCCCAAGGCTGAACACACCCAGCTCTCTCAGCCTTTCCTCATAAGAGACGCTCCAGCCGCCCAGCCATCCCCGTTGCCCTCCGCCAGCCTCGGCAGCCGGCGATGCCCTCCCGCAGCACTGCCTACACATCCCGACGGCCCGTGGGACGCTCGCCGGGTCGGCCCTTCCGCTGCCGGCCGGCTCCATCCCGGCTTTCCGGTGCCTGCCCGAGCGGCGTCGAGCGGAGCCGGATCTCAGCGGCGGCGGCGGCGGCGCTGGAGCCGGAGCCGGAGGCTGAGGTGGAGCCGTTCGGGGCCGGGGAGAGCCCNCGAGGCGGGCTGCGACAGCCTGGGAGCCGGCCCCGGCCCCGGCCCCGGCCCCGGCCCCGGCCCCGAGAGGTGCGAGCGGCGCCGGTGTGCGGAGGGCGCGGGGTAGCGCTGGGAAGCTGCTCGGTGTCGCTTCAGCGGCCGGCGGGGTTGGAATTCAAGGCCACGCCTGCGCTGCTTTGGGGTTTCGTTTTATCCCTGTCGATATTAACACGATTCATCGTGTTTGAGGGAAGTGGGGTGTGCCCTTCGTTCTCGCAGAGATACAGTCACAGGGTGTATCCCCGGAGGTCGAATTGGCCTTTTTATAGAGGGCAAGTAGAGGGGAAGGAGGGGAAGCAGAGGGCTGTGGGGTACCTAGGCTGCACTGCAGCTCGCTGGAAGGGATGCAAGTGGTTGTAAGAAGCACTTATTTAGGTGTCTGTTCCTTACCAGTTTCGCAGAAGTGAAATGCTCCCTTTGTGTTGTGGGGATTCAGGCGCTGGCTGAGATGAACCGGTGGAGAGAAGTTCTTTCTTGGGTCCTGCAGTATTACCATGTCCCTGAACATCTGCCTCCAAAAGTTCTGGAGCTGTGGTGAGTTTATGCCTGTTGCTGTCAGATATACACTCACAGGGCTCGTGTTAGGTTTAACTGCAGGCCAGGCTTGGGTATTTGTTACGTGACGTTTTCACTTTGTGTGGTGTGAGATCTGGGACAGGCCTGTTCTTGACCTATGTGTGCTGGAGCATGCCTGCAAGATTGCTACGTGGTGACCAAGTCCAAAAGGGGTGATGCAGATAGAGTAACATCTATAGCTGCCCCTGCTGTCTGCCTCAGAATTCTGTGTGTTGATGTAGACCCTGACTGATCCCTCCACGAGAGCTGCTGGTGGGTGGTAGCTGTCAGTGCTGTCAGCTTCGACAGACACTTGGGGTTTCCTCATTCCTCTCCCTTGCATTTCAGTATCCTGTTGTACAGCCAAGTGAAAGAGCCGCAGGTGATGCTGGAGGTCGGCAGCAGCTGGCTGGGAGCCCGTGCCAACCAGAGCCTGCCCGAGTTCAGGTGGCTGCTGGAGCTGTACCTGGTGCAGGTGCTGCTGTCGCTGGGGCGCTTCGAGGGCGCGGAGGAGCTGGTGCGGGGCTGCGCCGCGCTGGACAGCGAGCAGCAGCTGGCCCTGCTCGGCACCATCCGCGACAGCCGCCGCCGCTGGGCCTGGCAGCAAGAGAGCTCAGCTGCTGAGGAGCAGCAGGACCCAGCCACAGAAACTGCTCTGGGTGGGCTTTCCCTCTCTTGGTTGTGTTGGTTTTTTTTTACAGTTTCGTTTCGCCTTACTGGCGAAGGGGAGCAGCTGTTAGCTGCATAATGAGCGTATTGCCATGAGAAACCATGTTGTGTATCACAGCAGGATTTAAAAGACTTAGTGATACCTATGCTGAGAATTGAATAGCATATTTAGTCTCTGCCAACATCAGGAGATGACAATTGATGTCCAGGATCAAAAGCACTGTGGGAGTTTTGGGGAATTTTTTGAGGTAAAAAAGGAAAATAAGACTACCTGGGAATCCTTAAGGGTACGTTTTGTTGGCTCTGTGTACAGTTTGCTTCATTTCCAGTTGAGTCCAAGTACAGCAATGCTTGTCTAGCATTTTAAAGTGCTGCTTCTTCTCCAAAACTGTAAATCATTTGATGTTTTCTCCCAGGACAGAAGCTGGCACTACTGTGCTATAACATCATATTGTAGTAAAGTAGACGCCTAAAAAAGAAGTATAATGAAGTGTATTACAAAATTGTACTGTTTCTCTGTTATATAAAAAACCTAACCCCACCCAACTCTCATGCAATCAGACTTCCAGTGTCTTAGTTTCTTGTTGTCTATATCTGTGTGATTACTTTTTAAACTGTACTTTCCCCTAACAGCCTTTCTGTTCTTGTTCTCCAGGAGTGCTGTCCCAAAAGCTTCTGACCATGTTGATGTTGCTGCGTAGAGCACTGAGGTCTGTGTCAAGCCACTTCTATTTACTTCCTTACAAGAAGATGCTCTTGGCTACTTTTTTGCTGTACCTGGTGGTGGTGAGATTAGACCCAGGTAAATGATTAAGATTTTCCAATTTTTCAAATTCCATTATGGTTATGGAGAAGAAATGAGTTGCTTGTAATAAATTTGGTCTGTGTAAATGTCTCAGGGAGACAGAGCCATACCCAAGCCATTTACACCCCAAATCTGGGTGACTAGGAATGCAGCGTGTCTAATATTTCCAGCTGCAGTCCATGTAGAAAGAAGAAGCTCCACAAATGCCAATTTTCTGAAAACTCTTTCCAGCAGACAAGGTACAGACTGTGAGAGGCAGGCAGAGCTGTCCTAGACTCAGCCTTTTCCTCATCAAAGGAAAGAGGAGAACTAGCTTTTTTTAACTATAGTTGGGGGTAGTTCTTTCTTAAAATGTTAGTTTGACCTAGTTAGTTTTACCAGGTTAATTTTACCTTTTTGTCCTGCTTTGCAGCTTCTCCCACATCGCTGCCATTCATTTACAAGCTGGTCCAGCTCTTCCGACAGGCTTGGGCAACTGTGCTTTCTCCAATCCATCGGCCTCCAATTCGAGACTAAGTGTCCTCCTCCACCAAAAGTGTCACCTTCTCTTGGGGATGGTACCAGGCTCTTCAGGGACTGTTGAAATCTCAGATGACCACCTGTGGACTCCTGGAATTTCTTCAGACACGGAATGGTGGTTTATGAATTTTGAAGCCGCAGCAAGTGTTTCTGAAATTTTGCTTGGTCCCATCCAACACTAGGGTAAAGCCACTCCTTCCACATCTACAACTGAATGAGAACCCTCCTTTTCAAACAAAGACTTTGCTTTGGATGTGTCTCTTGAGTGAGGGTTGTGTAGCCAATTGTGAACTATGGAAGAAGTTCTCATCCTTGCAAATGCTGAGCAGTTCTCTGAACAAGTGCAATAATGTTCCTGGAGGCATGACTGTAAAAGGAAGCAGAGTACCAGTGATTAGGGGAATATTCTGTTGTGCCTGAAGACACCTGAAAAGCCCAGTTCCTGCAGCATGGGGTTTAGGATAAGCACATGGAAGAAAAACACTGGAGAAAGTAAAGCCTCTTATATTTTGAAAGCCATTTTCTTGTGACTGATGCCTCTTTGGACAGGCACACTGGATTTTAGTCATATTTAAGCCAGAAAGATGAGGTGGTGGGCCACAAAGACTGTTGTGCTGTATCTACTCTTCTTAAACGCAAATTACAGCACTTTGTGCTTGCCTGATGCATAGTCATTCTTAGAATCACTTGCTGGTGGTTGTAAGGAAATGGACTTATTTTTTTCAATTATATTCTGTTATTGTCTAGTTGAGCAACTGAAGTTGTTGCTTTGTTTTACTCTTTCCCTACCTCTTGCTTTGTTCATGTAGATGTCAAAAAGTCTCTCTGTATATCTAGAATTGCTCCCCAAGTCCCCAGTGTCCAAAGTCTTTGGTTAGATGGGAGTCATTTAGCAATGCTCTGTCATTCAGAACAAAAGTTTTATTTTTTATAGAAAGAGATACTTCTCTGACATCACAAGACCGTCCCCAGATCAGTGGCAAGAAAATAGTACATCTGCAGGTCTGTCACCAGACCAACTCCATTTCTGACCACTTGGGGCAGAAATTGGAGGTTTTGGGGTAGAACATTAATTTCTCCTCCATCCATTCACCCATCTATCATAATCTGACAAGAGGTGAATTCCAGGGAGGGAGCACTGACCTAACAAAACTCTGCTTTCAAAGTGCTGTGTGCTGGAGGGGACAGGTTAAAGGCAAGAGGCCATGAACAAATTGGCCTCTGTCATCCCAGCACAAAAGGGTACAAATGTCAGCCCAAACTACAAAATGTTGTCAGAGCAGCCTTTTTGGTGGCAGCACACCAAACCCATGAGAAGCAGCCAGTGTAGATGCCAGGGTGGTGGCTGGCTGCAGTAGTGCCCTTTGTCTCTAGCAATAACCATACTCCAAGGTGGTGGCTGCTCCTGTTCACACAGATGAGCAAGTT
Organism: Anthoscopus minutus; assembly: GCA_013399455.1. Taxonomy (NCBI): domain Eukaryota; kingdom Metazoa; phylum Chordata; class Aves; order Passeriformes; family Paridae; genus Anthoscopus; species Anthoscopus minutus. The sequence continues at coordinate 148,489 of VWYI01011148.1, read as the reverse complement.
GTGTGGGATCTGTTGCTTTGCTCCCTACTGGGGCATTTTGCAGTCTCATCTTCACTACCAAAAATAACAGTTGTCTTTTTCATCTTAAATTATCCCCAAAAGAGCTACCCTCCAGCATAATTGTCAGACTCAGGCAGGCCATTCAGGAGTGCAGTAATGACCTTGCTAGTTGTCTCGAGTTTTTAAAACCCAAACCAATCCCATATCCCTTCCCTAAAGTTTTTGCCTCTGCCAGTACTCTACACCAAGTTAAGTAGCACATAGCTTTTCCATATAAAAAAATCAATTTCTTATCTACTCTGCATACACAGGGAGGAACAGCCTTCGCTGTTGCTAAATGGTTCCTGTAATCCCACTGTAAGTGCAGTTACAACACTGAAACCAACACTTGATGTGTTGAAATCTGATAGAATGAAACACAAAAGTTCTGTCTGGAGTTGAGCTCTTCCAAGAAATGACCAGGACAAGTCTTCTGTCCCCTGCTTTGCAAAGCCTCAGGTTAAGTCCTTTGTAAGCCAGTTAATGAAAGGGCAAACTTCACTCTGAAGTCAGGCCAAATTCTTACCAAAGTGAATGTTAGGTAATGAACACTTTTTGCTGTAGTCTTCTGGCATCATTTTTAGTCAGATGGCAGAGGTGCTGTTTTGGATGTTGGTTTGGACCAGTGGTTTCAGCAGGCCATACATAGTTTTTAGAATGCTGTTAAGTGTCATTTACCAGGACTTTTAACATTCAGCTTCATTTTAAGTGCAGGTTGATAGCCTTGACTTTACTGGAGCACTACTGATTTAGAATTTATATTGTTTTTAATTCATCATGAGAGAGCAAGAAGGCAGAAAAAAGCTATCAGGTTTTTGTTGTTGTTGTTTTTTTTAATTAATACTAAAACTCTAGTATCTAATTTTTATAATAAAGTGACTACTGATTTACCTCTTTGTAGAGTTGCTTGTTTGTGCTGTGATGGAGTGTATGGAAAAAAATGGTGTTTATTGTATTGATACATTACAAAGTAGGTCAGAGTTTTCCAGAATTGTTTCACATTGTTTCATCATTTCAGCAGATTGAATTAAGTAGAGATTGTTTTCAGTGTGAATCTGATGAGATCTAGTCCACTGATTATGTTGGCAGCATGTAAGTCTGCATTTTGGGGTGGCCAAGACCAATACTACCAAGAATAAAGTTTCTGGTATTCATAATTATTAGATGAATGTATGTGTACATTAGAACTAACTATAGTCCTGACCTTGCTGTATTAGGGGAGAAGCTCTACAAATAAAAATCCACAGCACAGTTCTCTGCTTCAAGGATAATGCCTGAAAACCAGTATTTTATCAATGTAGCAATGTTATACAGATACTTAATTACTAGGCTTGGGCAGTTCAGAAGTCCTGAAATGCTGATTCTCCCAGCAGGTGGCAACAGACCAGCAGAAAACAGTTACACAGGGAAAGTGTTTAAAACCTTCAGTCACTGAGGAAGGTATTACAACATGTGGGAAATTCAAAGGCTTACACCTCCCAAATTAAAAGAAGAGGATTTTGTGTGATCACCTAAGAACTTGCTAAGGGTGAAGTGTTTTGTGAAGTGGCATCATAATGTTCTAAAATAATCCGTGATTCTGACACTGTTGGCGAGTCATTTAGGTAACCAACCTGTAGGGAGGGAGGGATGTAAACCCAGTAGAGGAGAAAAAGCATTTGACTGTCCTTCATTTGCCTCTTGATGTATTCCAATCTCCAGCATTTTGAGCTGAGGGAAGCAGGAGAAAGGGGAAGAAGGAGAAAGGAGAAGACATTCAGAGTGATGGAGCCCTGCTGTCCTGGTTGTAGCTGCACACCTGCCTGCCCATGGGAAGTGTGAATCCCCTCCTTGGTTTGCTTTGCTTGTGGGCACAACTTTTGCTTCGTGTGTTAAACTATACCTCAGCCCACAGGTTCTCTCTTCTGATTCAGTGCTCAGTTTCCAGCTGGGGTTAAACAAGTACAGAGTGCTTCTGGGTTCTAGATTACTCAAAAGTGCCATTTTCAGGGATATGAAAATGCGAGATTATTCCTTAGTCTCAAAGCAACGATCTGATGGTTTTCTGCTCAATTTAAACTCTGAGATTCAGTTTAAACAGAGCAGCAGATGAAAACTATCATGGAAACTCTCTGTTAAAAAACAAATATGGCTCTGTAGCTTTTCCCAGCCAAAACCAAACAGTAATGATTTGCAGGTTTATGTAAAGAACTGCAAAATGAAGACTATACCAAAGTGAGTTTTAAAAAACCACTATGAACTATTTCTAACTGTTAAATTGTAGGTGTTAAAGAAGATACTTCTATGCTGGTTGCCAACAGTGGCAGAGCAATCTATTAATACCATCATGTCAGAGTAGACTAACCTACATTTTAGCAATTGTCTATTTAATGTCTGCTGATTAAACATCATCATAAACAGTACATTTTATACAGCTTGGGGATGCATAATGCAGATTCAAGCAATCACATTGTCTCCCTCTTTGCAAACACAAGGATTTCTCTACTGAGAGAAGCTGTTGCTTTCCACTGGGGAACTAGTGCAGAAGGAGCAAAGTGCTGGAGGCAACTGCACTCATTTGGTGTCAGAATTTTGGGGTGATGCCTCCAGACCTGGTCTGCAATAAACACTGCAATAAAAGTCAAATTTCTTTCTGTGTTTGGGCAGAGAAGTGAGAGTCTGTATTGAAAGCTGTCCCATACTGCTGATGGCTGGATGATTGGACATGGAAAAAGAAGCAGTAGCAGTAAATTGAAATGTTAATAGAGAAGCCAGGAGATCATTTAAAATCGCTAGCAGAGCGCACTTAAGAATGGCAATTACATTTACTTTCCAGATCTTTGTTTTTGTTTTCCTTCTATCCTTCTCCTTTCCATTCATTTGCTCTCTTCAGCCTTCTGTGCTGGAACTTAGGTGTGATTTTCATCTACAGAAGTACGTGTTGGCAGAACAGGGACCTGGGATGGCGCGTGTGCTGCCGGTGACGTGAAATCCTGAGGTGTGGGAAAGCACAGTGAACAACGTGCCACATGGCCACTCTCCAAATTAACAAGCATGCCAGCCCTGGCTGCGCTGAGTTTGAAGCCTGGGGTGTGTGTGAGCCTGCCTCTGTGGGAGGATTTGCACAGGAGGGGTGTTGGAGGCAGCAGGGTGACCTCTTCCCCCAGCGCTGTGACGCTGAAGCGCAGCAGCAGGTGCTGCTGCCGGGCTCAGGCTGCCTCCTGCCCTGCAGGCAGAGCCAGGCTCCAGCACAGACCTGCCAGCAGCGATCCCAAAGGGAGGGAAACACCCCTGGAGGCACCATGGTAAGGGGGAAGTGGGAGCTCTGGGCACACAGGGGCTGGGAGGGCTGCGGGCAAGCCAAGGCAGTGGGGTCTGCTGTTGTTGTGGGTGGGTTTTGCCATGGAACCCTGACCTCACACACTGCTCACCACGTGAGAAGATGGGAAGGGAGTGCAGAAAAATCTCACTGGAGCATTACAGCATTAAGTTTTCTTCAGAGAGTCCCTAATTAGTGGAATTGCAAGATAAATTAGATGTGGAGTTTTAGCAGTTTGGTACTTCCTGTTGTGACTGCATTTTCTCAACACCAGTTCATTTTCATATGAGATAATTTTTTTTTTTTAGAAATTAACCATTAAAAGTTATTTACCTTTGTGTCTGTTTTCAATTACTTTAGCCCCAATGGCTATACTGTCCAAAGCTGTATGGGGTATGCATGTGTGTTTCTGGAGTCCATGAATACTTTTATATACATGTGCATTTAACTAAGTGAAAAGTGCTTTGTTTTTAAGTGTTGGGGGTTTGTTATAAATTTGTAGAAATCTCTCAAAACCTCCTAGAGTGTGAAAAAATCCATTCCATATTTTACCCCAGTAGCACTGAGTCTAATTTTGGTGCAGAGGAAGAACTGTGCTACTTTCTGCCAGCTCATCTCTCAGGCAAAATACTTCCACAGGCTTCCCAGACCTAGGGAAGTGAGCATGTGTGTGGAACAGCTGGAAGACTACAATCTGCCTTTTGCAGCAAATTCTGGAGCCAGGTATTTGTTTTTCTAAGAGCCAAAGCTGTCTCAGGCTTAGGTTCACAAAGAATCTGGACCTTTCTACTGTTTCTTTGTTAGATCTGTTCTGGTGCGTTAGTGGTGGGATGTGAAACATGTGTTTGGAATGGGCTCCAAATTAAAATATCACTTAAAGATCAGTTTACTCTGACTGTGACGCTGAAGAAGGCCCACTCTCTTTCCTACTAAAAGTCTGGTATCTATTTTAATGCTGTTTACTGTGCAAAATCAGAAACCTCTTTTTCACTGTGTTCTCTCTTTGGCAGATTATTTCCAAATTACTGCTGGGGTAGGAGAGGATGAAATGGCTCAAAAAGCCGGGTTGAGATACGGTTTCAAACTAGTGCAGCTGAAAACTCAGTCTGAAAAGTCCTCAACTACAGTCCTCTATCAAGCTTTACAAAATTGGCTTCCTAAGGCAGCACTCACTTGTTCTATCTGTGAAAAAGCAGACCAGCTCCTCTATAGATGTGAAGAAGTGAGCAAAGCAGCTCTTCAGGTTTAAATTATTGCTTGACTTGTAGTTTTGCTTTAAAGTATTTTCTTTTTAAAAGCCAGCTGCCCCCATTGCTGTTTTTGAAAAGAAAAAGACCCTTCTTTTTCTTGCTGCCAGCCTCACAGATTCACTCTGAGATTTGAAAGAGAAGGCAAGAGCCTGCCCTGTGGAAAGTCAGCATTAATTGAATTCTCTAAGCCCAAATATGCCTTTGGTGTCTCCTGGGTAATCCTCCAGATTGCAACACACTGACTTAAGAAGCCCCATTGTCACTCAAATAACTCAGAGACTTTGGCACAGCTCAGCAGAGGAGAACAGGGTTGTGCAAGTACACTTGAGAGCACATGCATTTGTAGAGGCAGCAGCTTAGAAATGAGTACTGAAAAGAAATAATTTATTTCCTTGAATGAAAGTTTTAAATTGAGCTTTCATGTTCATTTGAACTTCTGGGGATGACTAACTGGGGCAGTGGTGACTTTTGAAATTCTAGTTGCTTCTGAAAAAATGTCTTCAGTTATCTCTCTTAAATACAAGTATATGTCAATTTGTGAAGAAAGCTGCTCCAGAGATGTTGCTGTTCACATATTGTGACTGAAAATTTAGTTTTTGGGGAAGACACATTTCATTCTCAGCTCACAGAATGATTTTTCTGGGTAAGCAGTTACAGAATTTAATTTTTTTTTAAAAAATCAACTGGTTAAATCTGACAGTGCCATTGGTTATCTCTAAATGCAATATTACAAAAGAAGAATGAGTGAGAACTATCCTCTGCCCTTAAAGCCAGGCCTGTTTCATAGCTGGGCATCTCAATTCTCCTTCCCTCTCCAAAGCCTGGCAGTGGCCAGTGAGTTGCTCACTGGATAATGAGTTGTTTCCTGCATGGTGCCCAAGCATTGCCTGAAAAAATATTAACTGGCCTAAGCCAAAACTGTGCCAGTTCTTTTGAATTATCAACCAGCACAGGAGATCACAGGCCAGTGTTGTGTTCTATGACCTGATTTTTTTACTCCCTAGTATAGACAGGGCCCTGGGGATCAAAAGACCAGAGCTCAGGCAGCTTTAATTTCTCCAAAGCAGAAACCAAATCTGAAAAAATCCACAAGTCTGCAATCACTCTGCTCAAAAAAATGCCTTTCAGTACACCCAGTGTTGCAACAGTTGGGACTAACCCAGAAGTATTTGCTTTATAATTGTTTGTGAACTTATGACATCCAGCACCAGGGCCTTCATGCTCCTTTACTTTTAAGTGTACAGGATTTTGGAGCAATTGACACCTGCCTACTTTAGGCTGGTGTTGCACAGTTTTCTCTTCCTGTCTACCACAGAAACAATGCTGGAAATCATACAAATTCACCATACTGCAATGGCACTGCCTGACAAGCAATGGACCTGTGGTGTATAAATTAATGGCTGCTCAGGAGCTGGAAGAAACATTTGTTTTGACAGGAAAATCTGAAATAATTTCCTTAGGTGAAAGCAGCTCTTCCAAGTTTCCCTGCTAGCCTGCCACCAGAGGGTGGGGGAATCAAAAGACATCACCTGCCTTGGGTTACATAAGGGTGAAGGATGCCACATGGCTGTGTCAGGTTCCAGCCAGGAGTAAAAATAAACTAAACTGGGATGTGCTCCTCAGCAGGGCCAATCCAGGAAGGAAGGTGGGGTTTGTGTAATTGAAATTAATTTTTCCTGCTTTAACATACTTCTATGGTGCAGCACACGGATCTCAAATTTTTAAAGAACTATCCCAGTATCTGGCATGTGCAGCCTCATTGTGGTGATGGGGCTGAGCAACCAAATGAACAGCTGACAGTGACAACTCACTGAATTTTTTGCAAGAGCATGGGAAAATGCAACCACCAGGACTAAGGAGGGCTAAGGCGCACTGTTTTTTCTGACCCTGCCTGTTCTCTCTCCTCTCAGCGTGAGTGCATCTCCGTTCACGTCGGCCAGGCTGGAGTGCAGATAGGAAATGCATGCTGGGAACTCTTCTGCCTGGAGCACGGCATTCAGCCCGACGGCACCTTCAAGGACCTGCGGGACAGAGCCGGCTCTGATGACTCTTTTACCACATTTTTCAATGAAACAGCCACTGGGAAGCACGTGCCCCGGGCTGTAATGGTGGACTTGGAACCAACTGTGGTAGGTCAGTACAGAAATAAACCTGCAAAACGGAGATGAGATTCCTTTCCCTCATATCACCACGGTGTGCCATCAGTCTTCACTGGCACAAGGCAGCCCTTTGTACCTTGGGCTACCACTTTTAATATTTTTTAATCTTTTTTTTTTCAATCCTTGCATCAATATTTAACTTTTGGCTTTGTTTATCATGACTTTTTTGCCATTCTGCTTTTCTTCAGTTTGCATTCAAGGTGGGAGCCTCACCTCCTCCCTCCAATAATAGAAGAATGTTGAAAAATTGGGACACCTGAATTTCTTCAGACTTATTTTTTTTTTCTGTGCACTTGTGGATGCAGGCTGTACTCGTCGCCAACAAGCTCATGAGAAGATAAGTGGCTGGACTGAGGATGCACCATAAATCAGTCAAATGCACCAATGAGAAAATGCTCTGGAGACATTTCCCTTCTCCATCAGCATCTGACTTTTTGGCCTCATGAGCTCTTGTGACTGAGAGCACGCATCCATCCATGGCAATAACAGCCAGGATTTGTTGGCACTGGGAGCACATTCTTACCATTTCTCTTTCTTCTTCAGATGAGGTACGGGCTGGCACCTTCCGGGAGCTTTTCCATCCAGAACAGCTGATCACTGGGAAGGAAGATGCAGCCAACAACTACGCCCGTGGCCACTACACCATTGGCAAGGAAAGCATTGACATGGTGCTGGATCGTGTCCGTAAGCTGGTAAATCCCAGTAGCTGTGAAACACCAGTTTGGAATCTGCTGAAGAAAGAAGGGCAGAACTAACTAGTTTAATTGCAAGTGATACCAATGGGGCAGAAAAGAGATTGCAAGTCATACAGATGGTATCTTGGACATGGTGCAGAAGAGACAGCAGTAGTTCACTTCCCAGCTGCATGCTTCCAGGCATTTTTATAATGTGGTTTTGAATATGTAATTTTTGATTATTAGCACAGCCCTACAGCACCAATAGAGATACTGAAGGGTGGATTATGCAGTTGAACATTGCTGCTTTCAGCTAGAATAACAGAGCAGTGTGAAGTTCTGAGAGAGAGGCCTGGACAAATCCCTGTGTAATAAACTGGGACAGTGAGGAAAGCAAAAGTTGGAATTATTATCAGCCCTTTCCCAGGAAAACTTGTTGTGAAATCTGTGCTGTATACTGCTCACTCCCTTAGCCCAGGATAACCTCACATAGCCAAGCCTTTCCCACCTTTTTCAGCCACTGCTGTTTCACTTTTTCTTTTGCTTCCCAGGCTGATGCCTGTTCTGGGCTGCAAGGATTCCTGATCTTCCACAGCTTTGGTGGCGGTACCGGCTCTGGATTTACCTCCTTGCTGATGGAACGCCTCTCTGTGGATTATGGCAAGAAGTCCAAACTGGAGTTTGCCATTTACCCAGCCCCTCAGGTCTCCACCGCCGTGGTGGAACCCTACAACTCCATCCTGACCACCCACACCACGCTGGAGCACTCGGACTGTGCCTTCATGGTGGACAACGAGGCCATCTACGACATCTGCCGCCGCAACCTGGACATCGAGCGCCCAACCTACACCAACCTGAACCGCCTCATCAGCCAGATCGTGTCGTCCATCACCGCCTCGCTGCGCTTCGACGGCGCCCTCAACGTGGACCTGACAGAGTTCCAGACCAACCTGGTGCCCTACCCGCGCATCCACTTCCCACTGGTGACCTACGCCCCCATCATCTCCTCCGACCGGGCACACCACGAGCAGCTCTCGGTGGCCGAGATCACCAACGCCTGCTTCGAGCCCAACAACCAGATGGTGAAGTGCGACCCGAGGCACGGCAAGTACATGGCGTGCTGCGTGCTCTACCGCGGCGACGTCGTCCCCAAGGACGTCAACGTGGCCATCGCTGCCATCAAGACCAAGAGAACCATCCAGTTTGTCGACTGGTGTCCAACGGGCTTCAAGGTGGGTGGGGCTGGCATGAGCTTCTCTCTGGTGTTTGAAGGGGTTAGTAGGAAACTTGTATTTGAGGTTTTTTGTCTTGTCTAGTTGTCCTGTTTCCCCCTGGATGTGGGGGGGATGTAGGTATTTCCCTGTGAATGGAAGAGGGATGCATTTATATGAAATGTGGCTTTTCTTCTTTGGACATCCCATTGGTACAGGCTCTTATGTGTTTAAGTAAGTGGAAATTTGAAGTGTGTATGGTTTAAAATGGAAAGAAGCTTTGATTTCAGACCTGACCTTGGGAACAACCAGCTGAGGCACAATCTAAAGCTGAGAAAATATCAAAACTGATAAAATTAATAAAGGAAATGCTGATATTAGGAAATCTCTTGGTTAACCTAGAAATATTATACAGCCTCTCCCCAGTGGCTACGCAGCAGTGTTTGGAAACATATTTTCAACAATAATATAGACATTAACAGTGTAAAAATATTTGGCATACAAACAGCACTTCAACAATGAAAACTTTCCACTAGGAACCGACATTTTGTGTTAGTTTCTACAGAGTGTGGTGGTGAAACTCTCTGCTCAGCACTGAGCAGCCGTGAAGAAAGATACAAACTCGTCAGTGTACATTAAACAGTAGAACAGTACAGATAGTAAAGTGAGTGTGAATCATGCTCTTTGACATTTGGAATGGCACTTACCGTCTGGCACCACTCTTAACTTTACTCACATTTCTGTAGCTCTTTTGCTGTTCTTCAGCCTTCTCTCACTCCTGGTTCCAGGTTGGCATCAACTACCAGCCTCCTACGGTGGTTCCTGGTGGAGACCTGGCCCAAGTCCAGCGGGCAGTCTGCATGCTGAGCAACACCACGGCCATCGCCGAGGCCTGGGCGCGCCTGGACCACAAGTTTGACCTGATGTACGCCAAGAGAGCTTTTGTGCACTGGTATGTGGGTGAAGGCATGGAGGAGGGAGAGTTTGCAGAGGCTCGTGAGGACCTGGCTGCCCTGGAAAAGGACTATGAAGAAGTGGGAACTGACTCATTTGAAGAGGAGAATGATGGGGAGTAATTTTAAAATACATTTTGTTCCTGGTGAGCAAGGAATTGTCTCTGCATCACTGTATTGCATGTGTCAACAATTAGGTCAGCTTTTCTGTGTGTTGTAAACATAAATTTAGGAGAGGTCATGTAGTGACATTTTTTATTCTATAAATGACAGGCAGATTATCCTGTAAGATATCATCAGCTGTAGTGATGCCATGCCACTCCCAGTAATGTCGAAAGACTTGCTCTCCCTTGCACAATTAATGTGAGCCTCTTTAAGCTCTAATGTACATGAAATATTCACTACATTCCATGTAGTGGAATCCCAAAAAGATACAGAACCCTTCTTCCTGCTCCTGCATAAGAGCAAGAGAGCCAGCAGGGACAGACAACACAGCCACCAGACAAAGCTAGGATTCCATGGAACCTCCAGGATATTTGAAAAGTCATGGCAATCAGGGGGCTGGAAAAAAGGAAACATTGTCCCCATTGTTAAAAAGGATAGAAAGGAGGATCCTGGTGACTGCCAACCTGTTGGCCTGACCTCTGTGCCTGGGAAGATCATGGAAGAAGTCCTCCCAGAAGCTATGCTAAGACATATGGAAGGCAGATTTAATTGGATGCCCATGGGTAAGTTAATTGGGCACTTACACATGAAGTACCTAGGTGCTCATGCATAAATTAATTGGGGATTTATCAACACCTTTGTGCAACAAATGAGATATTCTCTAGCTTTTTGATTAGGCTCTCCTACATGCATTTGTAATCCTTCTTGATCATTTCAGAATTTTATGATGCTAAGACAGAATTCCCTTCAAGGAGGACCTGCCTATAAAAAGTAAGGCAATTCCTAGAAATATTCAAGCTGCCTTGTTTTTTCAAGCCTGTGAACATTCAGACCTGAAAACCTCCTTTTTGGGAGGTTCTGATTCTGCCAGATTGTCTCTCAAAAATTAAGACACCTCTCCTTTGTTGCACAGTTGGGTTCATAAATTCCCGATTAATTAATGCTAATTACCTCACATTTCCCACCCTTTTCCCCTTATATTCCTCATCTTTTTCCCACCTCATGTTTCCTGCCCTTTTTTCTCTCCTTTTGTTACCTCATGCTTCCTGCCATTTTTCGCCTCACGCTTCCCGCCATTTTTCGCCTCACGCTTCCCGCCATTTTTTCCCCTCACGCTTCCCGCCATTTTTTAATCTCTTTCTTTTTCTGTCCTTTACCCCCTCTGTTTAAATCTTTCAAATGTTGGAAAAAGGAAGATTTCCCCTGAATTTAAACCCTTAAAACCAAGGGAAAACAGGGTTTCTTTTTCAATTTAAGCCTTAAGACGATGAAAATGGGGGGGATCTTTCCTCAACTCAATCCCATAAAATGGCATCAGAAATGTTATCCCCTTCCATTTAAACTAGAAAACAATTCCTCTTCAAATTATACCTTTAGGTGATGGAAAAGGTTGGTTTTCCCTCAATTGCTATCCTTAAATTTACAGGTGAAGGAAGATCCCCTCAGATTTAAATACAGACAATGGAAAATGAATTTTCCCCTCAACTTAAACCACTTTCGTTCAAACTCCTCTTTTTTCTGGGGTCACTGGGGCACACGAGGGAGGGACTGGGGGCACTGGGCAGGGAACAAGAGGCCCTGGGCTGGGACTGGGAGGATGAAATAGAAAAGAGAAAGAAAAAGGAAAGTCCCTGCAGCCCCAGGTGCTGCCCCACCTGCTCAGGTGCGCTGCTCCCAGCCCGGCACCGCCCTGGGCTCGGGGCTCGTCCTTGGCCCGCCCTGAGCAGCTCCGGGAGCGCCCCGGGGTCCCTGTGCCCCGGCAAACGCTGCCACTGTCCCCGGAGAGATTCCCGAGATTGCCTGCTCCAGCCAGAACAGAAACCCCCATGACAGCAGGGCCAGCCCTCCTCATCCTCACTGACTGCACCTGGGGCTGCTTCACCCTCCTCATCCTCACTGACTGCACCTGGGGCTGCTTCACCCTCCTCATCCTCACTGACTGCACCTGGGGCTGCTTCATCCCCTCCTCATCCTCACTGACCGCACCTGGGGCTGCTTCATCCCCTCCTCATCCTCACTGACTGCACCTGGGGCTGCGTCATTCCCTCCTCATCCTCACTGACCGCACCTAGGACTGTGGTTTCCTAACTTCCCAAAGGCTTTTTCATATCTCATCCTGGCCATCAGCATTAGACTTATTTTATTTGCAAGGGCACTCGGTAATCTAGAGCCCTGCTCTTGAAGTAGCCAATGCACTTTTTGGAGCTATTTGGACACAAGAAGTGCTGTGGCAATTATCAGGAGCTAGCCAAGGGACACTACATCATAATGCTCAACCATCCCTTCATCTGAGCCCATTTTCTGGGCTCAGACCTCTGCCTGCTACCTGCTTTGGAAGTGGCTTGCCCTGGCTTAGTTCTGCTGGCAAAGCCTAAAATATTCTTAAGACATAATACTCCTCCTGACTGAGCACCCAGGCTCTCACAGAGGTCATTACCAAAAGCTTTTTCAGCTGCACACTGCTTCACTGACTTCTACCTGGTGGACTTAGGTCCTGTTTAACTTCCAGTGTCCTTTTGCACTTTGCTCAGGTGGTTTTATTCTCTCTATTCAATTTATGGCTCAGCCGCTCCTCTCTCTCCCTTCTATTGGGCAGTCACTACACAAGCCAGCAATAGGAAGAGAATATCGCTAAATTTAAACTATTGCTGAGAGCCTCTGTCACAGCCAAGAGGCTGAGTCATTTGTGCCCTTCTGCTCAGAAGTCCCTACAGATACCCACATCCCCTCGGTGAGGATTCAGGACAGTTTTCATTTTCCCTGCTGCCTCCACTGAAGACCTCAGACTGCTAAACTGAGAAGTTGTGCTGCCTTCAGCAGAGCCAGGCAGCGTGAGCAGGTTCCTCATTACCTGCCCAGAGGGTTTGTAGCTGCGACCCCTCCAGAGGTTCAGCCCTGATGGGCTCCATGGAACCCCTGTGAAAGTCTCCGGTGCGCTGTCTCCTTGTGGGGGCTGCACAGAGCTGGGAGCGCCTGCTGTCCTCCCCCGCGCTGGCAGATGAGCTGTGCGCGGACACTCCAGCCCCACCACGCTTCCCCTAGAAGGCACACACGACGCGATCTGTACTTAAGACACAAAGAACCTCCCGTGAAAATCCCTCGGCCGGTTCCTCCCGTGCTGGGAGGCGGCGCAGGGCGGCTCCAAGTTTCACTTTCTGTGCCTGCTCCTGGCCCGAGCGGGAAATGAAAACTGCGCGGCTGGGCGGGCGCTGCCGCTGCCTGACGCGCCAGGGCCGCTCCGCCCGCTGCCCTTACGAGGCTCTCCGCAATCCCGAATCTCGCTGCCCTCCCCAGGCTCTCTGCAGTCCCGAATCTCGCTGCCCCAGATGAGCGGCTCCTCCGCGCCGCTGCGGTGCGGGCAGACGCCGTGCTCCGTCCCCCGCTGCCGCCCGGCCGCAGGTGCGCTGTGAGCGGGAGGTGCAGCTCGAAGTTCCGCTGGTCCTGCGGGAATTGGTAAGGTTGGATGGCGGAGGCGCAGGGTGTCATGAGGGAAGGTGATGGGGAGGGAAATAATGACGGAGAGAAGTTTGGCAGCTGAGTGGGAAGTCTCCTTTCAGTCGCATCCCAGAGAATTGTGGAGGTGATGCACTCTCAGGTGCTTCCCCTCAAGGATGGGTCGTCACGCTGAATCTCTGCTGGATCCCTTCGAGGAGCACCTCAGGGGGGAACGTAGAAACATAGAATAGTTTGGGTTGGAAGGGAGCTTGAAGACCATCTAGTTCCATCCCCTATGCTGAGGGCAGGGACACCTTCTGCTAGGACTGATTGCTCGGAGCCCCATCCAGCCTGGCCTCCCCAGCTGCAGCCTTAGCATCATGTGCACGCCAAGATTCCCATGAAGGAAAAGGCGCTGATAGGGAAGGGACAAGCGCCAGAGGTGGGAGCCCTCCTCAGGCACAGGGGAGTGAAGGGACAAGTCGGGGTCTGTCATGAGAAGCTGGTGTCTTGGAGGGCAGATGGGGAGAAAGGGAGGCTGCTGGGCTGGCTGAGGGAGAGGAGTGTGAGATGATTGTGGGGTGGAGGGTAGAGGAGCCTACTGCTGCTCTCTGCCCGGTGCTGGTGCCAGCCGCGTGTGCTCAGGTGCCGAGTCCCACTCCTGACCTGCAAAGGAACCCGAGGAGCAGCGCTGCTCCTCCAGTGAGACACGAGAGATGGGCAGGAGGAGAGCCTGCTGCTCAGCTCCTTGGCTCACCCAGCAGTTGTTTTATATCCTCGTGCAGGGAAAAGGAGGTCAAGTGCAAGTCTTAGGAGTGCTGTGTTTCTGATAGCCGAAACAAGGTGGTTCCAAAGGTTGGGACGTTCTATTTGTGTCCTTGCTCCCACAACAGAATTCCTGATAGTGCTGACTGGGAGAGAATTTCATGGAACCAGAGACACAAATGCCCCTGTACCTTCCTGCCCTAAGATCTTTCTACCTTTTCCTCAAGTCACGCAAAGCCATTCAGCCCCATGCTTGCTCTTTAATCCCACTCTCATTCCTCCATTTCCTGACAAAACCTCTGCCTTGCAGGTTTGCTTTATCCCCAGTACATCTCTAGCTGTTGTTTAGCTACCTCTGTGCTGCCTGCCCCTGTCCTTTCTGTCTCTTTTGACATCCCCACTGCCTGTGATCATCCCTTCCCTTCCAGCTGATCCTACACCAGCTAAACCCAGCAGGCTGAGACTGGCTCCCACACCAGCTCGGCCTTAAGAAACCTGAATGCATCCTTAAATCATCTCCAGGAAAACAGGCAGTCTTTGTTCAGGCTTCATTTTGGCAAGGGAGAAATCAGATGAAATTTATCTTTTCCTGTGTAGCTGTTCTAATCGCTGGGTTTGGGTATAAAAAGTAATGTTCTTGAATCTGACTTTCAGAGGGGTTTTTTTTCCCCTAAAAAAAAAGTCTTCTCAGCAAACCAACAATATTTGGTGAACCTTAGTGTGTGACACTTGCAGATAAAAAGTAATCTTCAAAACTAAACAATCAAAAGTACAGTTGGAAATAAGTATACTTAGGCTTAAAGGTAATAATCAGGGAAAAAATTCCATTGCTAGCTTCTCTGAATCTTCACTAACTTTGATATTTGACATTATTAGGCATAGTTAACCAAAAATATGCTCTTAAAGCAAAGATTTTATTTTATTTTTATGAAAGGCAGAACAAGGATTTTGCTTATTTCCCTTTCTTAGTAGCTTTTCTTCATTTTTTTTCTGTGCTTGGCCTTAGGTTGATTTTATGTACTGTTTAATATTTGTAGAATAATTTCTGAGCATTTTTGGAGGTCTCCACATCCCCCCTTTGCCATGAATATCCGGGGTTTTTTCTGATTCTGTCTCCATGATGGTAATGGGCTTTTAGAAAATTTCATTTTTCCCTAGTTGCATTTTAACTTTTATCAGATTATTTTGTTTGCCTATTTTTATTTTTGCTTTAGAAGCTGAGTCACAGGAGACTGTCAGAGTAATGGGCTGTTGAATACTCCCTTAAAAATCAATATAATGGTTCTCTTGCATAAACAGTTAACATATAACAGGCAAAAGGCCTGTGATCACTGGAAGGAACAGAAAAAGAAACCGATATGTTGGTGCTTAAATATCTATTACAGTTACAGTCCAAAGTGCCACAGTGGTGCTGTGACTCAGGCACTTAAAACCAGCACAGGAAGCCCAGTACAGAAACCAATCGTGCATATCTGGTCAGAAGAGAAGGTGAAACTTGACCTTTTCAATTATTTGGGCTACTTTTTCTCATAAAAGATTACTTTTGCTAAACAGAGGGGTTTTGCAGCATATCTGCTTTTGGGCAATTTTAATCATCTTATTTACCAAACCTTTCTGAACAGGGATATGTGGAGTTCCTTGGCTAGATGGAGCTGTTTCTGTGGAAGTGAAGGCTCATTTATTTATTTAGCCACAAGAGGAAAACAGGATGAGCAATTGCCATCAGGCTCCATTTCTGTTCCCTCAGCAATACCTCAACACTCATGTTAATTCAGATATCCCACATGCTGCTGCAGTAATCTTACTGAATTTATTGATATTCCAGGCCAGCCTGGATGGGGCTCTGAGCAACCTGAACTAGTGGGTGACATCCTTGTCTGTGGCAGAGGGTTGAAACTAGATGATCTTTAAGATTCCTTTCCAACCCCAAACCATTCAATGATTTTTTTATTTCACCTTTTTCATAATGAAAATGTCTCTGCAGTCCTGCTCCTTGAAAAATATTGTGGATGGGACAAAGAAGTGGACATCAAGAAAGAAGCAGTAAACCAGAGGTGACTCTAAGCGAGATCATGGAGGCAGAAATTGAAATACAAAATCATAAAGAGGAAACCAAAGAGGTGAAGGTCAAAAACCAGAAGCTGACATCAGTCTTTGGTGTGGCAGACTTAAAAAATGGTAATAATGTTTTGCCTATTCTCCACTGTCATATTTTCTATTTCTCATGCCTGCTCTTTCATTCTCTGCCCACAGGCTTAATTTTCTCCTATTCCTTACCTCTTCATTGAGGAATATACAGATGATTCTCATTTTGCCTTGCCAAGTAACCACTTTGAGGTTTTATTTAGAATGGAACACATGAAGATCTCAGAGCTTTTCCCCCTATTTAAGTACTCAAACTGGCCACTGCAGCCAAAAAGGCTGAGTTGCTGGCTCTATCTCTTTCCAAACACAGCCAGCATTGCTGGATTTGCTAAACCATGGACTAGACCCTGATTATTCTCCTCATACAGGCAGTCTTTGCCTCCTGCTGTTCTGTTTTATGTTTAGGTGTGTTATGAGAGGACTGAAGGCAGAGGAACTGAGAGAAATCTGAGCACCGTTAGCCAGGCTTAATTGTGTTTTTTTCTGTCAGTTGCCAAACAAAACCAAATGTTGTCTGCTTGAGCAACAGAAGAATAGATTGAACACTTTTCAAGGTCTGACCGAGACGCTGGGCTTCTACACTGAATGTGCAAAGAAGAGTTTGCCACTTGAGGATAATTTTCACTTTCTTTTCTTGTACCTATCCCCAGGCCTCACTTCCTCCTTTTTTTCCCCTACAGAAGCTATTGGACTGTACAACCTTGGGCAGAGCTGCTGTCTGAACTCTCTGCTCCAAGTGTTCCTCATGAACATACACTTCACGAGGATACTCCGAAGGTACCACCTGTTTGAACTTCCTGAGATATTTCCATTGTTGTTCTATTGTCTCCATGCCTTTTTTTTTCACATGGCATGTACATTTGAAGGCTTGGATCACCCAGGTGCTGTCTGCATGCTTTTGGTCCCTCAGCAAGGTTCTTTATTAAGGAAATTAAAATAAAAATGCAGTAGTACAAAAAATAAAACCAAACAACCCATGGCCAGAGCCAGGACACAGGCTGGCACCTGCTGGGCAGGTGCTGTAGCAGTCCCATGAAATGGTGGCTGCAGCCTCCTGCAGTGCCAGCTGTGGCTCTGCTGGAGCAGGGATCCTGTAGAAGGTGCAGGTTTCCTCTGAAGCTCCATGCTGGTCTCTGCTCTGGGAATGCAGTGCAGAGAGGCTGCCTGTGGTGTTCTGAGTCTCCAGAGATAAACAGGTAGGAATGCTTGGCTCTTCCCAATGGGATGGTGGAATTTTATCAGTCATGCAGAGAGACTCAATGGCCCAGCCACAGAAGATTTCCCCTGGAGTTATGAGGGATGGGCTGTGGAAGAGATCAAGAGCTCTGCCCCACCTGGTTTGAACAGCTGGGAATGGAACCCATCCTTTTGGGCATACCTTGCACTGCAGCCCCAGGCACATGAATACCTGGCATTACTTTGTTTTGAGGAGGATTTGGGCTTCCGTCTCCCTCCTGACCACACTAACAATTGGTTTGATTTGTTTTCACTTTAACTCACTTCACTGCAGATTTAATCATCAAAGAGGATCATTCCTACTCTGTCCTTTCTTACATGCTCACTACTGAGCAGAGGAGAGAGAAAAATTGCAGACATGCAGAAATTTTAAGTGTCATAAATGGGCAAAGCTAAATATCGTAGGCTATAGGTCACCATGCTTGTTTGAAGAAAGAAAAACCTCTGGGCTATAGTAAATTTAGGGAGAATTCAGAGGTTTTGTTGGCTTATAGTTAAAATACAAGCATTATGGTATATGTGGCCATGAAATTTTGAGGGCGTGCTGAGAGTGAGGACATCAGTGGGTGGGAGGCAATAAAGGTCTGAAACTGGCTGTAACTAATGTTGTTTCTGAGGCCAGAAAGCACTGGAGGTCCTGCTTGGCTTGTCTCTTATCCAGGAGCAAACTACCTTAAAAATTTGGGCCTTTTACTTTAGAACTGTCAGCCTGCCCTGGGGGATGAGCTGGTACAGGTGGCTGCTTTCTCTTTTTCCTGCTTTTGATGAAAATGTACCCATTCTGGTTCCTCTTGAGCTGCTGTCTCTTCTACTGCCCAGTGCTCCTTCAGGTGTGATGTCTGATATTTCTCCATTGTACCTCTTAATTACCTCTGGTGTTTCTTCTTCCTCTTTCAGGATCACAGTGCCATCATCTCCTGCTAAGAGGAGGAGCAGTGTCCCATACCAGATGCTCCTGCTGTTGGAGAAGATGCAGTGTGGGAAGTGCAAAGCTGTTGGTCCCACAGAGCTGGCTTGCTGCCTTTCAGAGCACAAAGTGAAATGTAAGCAGCCCTGCCTCGTGCCCACCTCTGTCTGCACTCACAAGCAGCCCAAACTCTAACATCTCCTTCAGGAATTCAGAAATGCCAGGAGTTAAGTGCACAAGGACATAGTGCTCTCCCAGCTGAGTGCAATGCTGTGTCTTGTGAAGAGAGGAAAAATAAACAACCTTGCTGGATATATTTGCTGATATCCAAAGGGTGGGAAGATTATCAGACTGCTAGAAGATACAGCTATGGATACTGGCCAGGAGGAAAGGGCTGTGCAGGGCAGAGAGTTCACTGCTTGGTTTGTCTTGCTTGCATTGTGATAGTGAAATAACTGCTGATACTTACTCTAGTATCAGAAAGTGATAGTGTGGAAAAGAAAATGAATTTGCACAGATCCCCCTCCTGCTCATTCTTATAAGGGCAGAGAGAAGAATTTGCAGGCTAAACCTCCCAGCTGCTCAAAGTTCTAAAAGAGAGAGGGTTTTAATGCATGAGTGACCAGTGACAATGGGATGCCAAGAGTCTGTCTGTGATTAATCACAGGGTGTAATCAAATGCCCTTATCTTTGTCATATAAATGCCCAAGCAGGAGAGCACTGGAAGGGGAGGTGCCCTGATCTTTATAAAAGAGGAACACAAGATAAACTCAGTATCCCTGTTTGCATCATTTTTCTCCCTATTCTGAGTGGCCTTGCAGTCAGCTATCTCTCTTCCAGTTAAAGAGAGATAGGGATCAAGGGGTTTGTACTAACTGATGTGTGAGACATATGGATAGGCCCTCCTGTCATTTTAATCTCAGCACTCAGGAGCATTGTAGCATTCGTGGGGCATGAGGGAGTGGGGGAAACAGCTCTGTGGAGTAATGAAGGTGAAAAACAGAACAGAATCTTCCCTGTATTGTTTCTAAGGAGCATTCAAAGGGGACAGTTTACAAGGGCATGGTAGGACATGGGACATAGAAGTGATGGGACAAGTGGTTATGGCTTGAAACTGGTTTAGGTTAAATACTGGGGAGAATTTTTTTCCAGTGGAAGTGGTGAGACACTGATGCAGGATGCCCAGAGTAGCTGTGGATGCTGTGCCCCTGTGAGTGTTCAAGGCTGGGCTGGAAGTTGTTTGCTGGTCTAGTGGAAGGTGTCTTTGCCCACAATGAGGGGAGTGGAACCAGATGGTGTTTAAGGCTCCTTCCAGCCCAAACCATGCTTTGATGCTATGAAATGCACCCCTCACTGAGCTATCTCAGCCCTCCTCTGGTAGGTATTGAGTATCCTCTTGTCCCTGCCCCTGGTGCAGGGACTTTTGCACTGGGTGGTACAAACTGTCTTTTCCCACTGCCTGCTCAAGTCACATGGAAAAATTGCAGCTTGTGCCCAGTCTAAGCTCTGTGTCTGCAGGGAGGAGCAAGGGACAAGAGACTGGATCTAAGGGGGGACAATAAATCTCCCTTTGCCATTTGTGGGAAATCTGTGCTTGGTGCTTTTCGTGATACTGATTGAGGTTGTGTTTTCTGTTTGTGCAGTGTTTGTGCAGCATGATGCTGCTCAGCTCTTTCTGACTCTCTGGAACTTGTTAAAGAAGCAGATGAAAAAGCCAGAGCTGGTAAGGATGGTGACTGAAATGAACCTTTGGCCCTTATCATGTGTGGTTTCCTCTCCTTCTCTGCTCCCATCCACTGGCAATTGTCCTAAGTTAAATTTTTAAATTTTTAGAATTATCCCCTCTGTCATTGTGTGTTTCAAATGGGACAGAGAATCTTTCTTTCATAAGCTTCGACATTTGGAATCACAGTTAAGTTTTGCTCATTCTGCTTTCAGGGCATGCCAGTCTCCATTCTAACGAATGAGCTGATTAATAACTAAGATTGATCTTTTTGCAGCATTGTATTTATTCATATCTAATTTATTTTTTCCCCCAGGTTTCTGAAAGCATTTATTGGTGTGTCTTGACACAGCTTTTCCATTCTTTGAAGTCAGCCACATGCATTTCATTATGATTAGTCACTGATAGAACATGATGGATATTACAGTTCCTCCCACAGGACTGGGAAAAGTGACCCTTCCCTGACTGACTGTCCCAGTTTTATTAATACAGAAGTCAGGCTTCTCTTGCAGTTTCAAGCAAAACAGAACAATTCTGCATCAAAGCAGATATTTAACTCTCTGATCTTATAGGCTGTGTCTTTCCCCTTGGTTAGGGAATGAGGGGAAGGAGTTGTTCTCCTTTAAATTGTGGGAAGTGCCCTGTCCACCTAAGACATTGTCACATCTTGGTTCCAACCTTAAAGCAATAACTTTGCTTGAAATGTGTGACCCCATGGGCTCTCCCACCCTCAGGGAAACAGCTCAGCTGCCTTCTTCATAAACCTTGTTTTGGCCTTTTTTTCCCCCCACCCCTCCAGGTTGAAGAGCTGAGTGATTTGTACACGATCTGTGTACAGGAGCATCTGGCCTGTCAGAAATGCTCTTTTGAAATAAAGAACAACAGCATCATGTTAACCCTTCCACTCCCAGTGTTGGATGCCAATTCTCACAGGCTGAAGACTCTGGTAAGTTTAGCAGCAGCACTGTTTCCTTAGGAGATGATTCTCCTCTGTTCATAGTGGATTTTTCAAATGCCAGTGCACCACTGGACCTCATTGATTTCTGACTGCTTTATAATGTTTCAGCATAAAGGAACTGCTTTGGAAACCTCTAAGGCTTTGAAGAAGGTATAAAAGGCATTTATCCATCAAGACTTTGTGGAATTAGTGTATTTTTTTTTCCCCAACTATTGCAATCACAGCAGCAGCTAGGAGAAATGAGGTAGTTTTTGTTTCAGGCTGCTAGGCAGTCTTTTGTCCTTTGAATAAAACATGCCTTCTGTAACTTTGCTGTTTGCTTGGACCCTCTGAAATAATGTAGAAACAAAAATCCAGCTTGGAAGAATTCAGTTGAAAGAAGTCTCTGTCTTCTTAGAAAGACTGCCTGCAATACTTCTTCCATCCAGAGGAGCTGACTGGACAAAACATGTGTTTCTGTCAACAGTGTGGGAGGAAAACAACTTTTCTGCAGGTAATTGGAGAATTATTCCCCCAAGTCCCATACCCAGAACTCCCTTGAGGACTGGGAGGGTGGGGAAAGGACTCAACCAGTTTAAGAGGAGATCAACAACTCAGATTTGTCAGCACAGCAGTGTCAGTGAGATACAAACCACAGGCATCTTTCCTCCTGCTTGTCACAAGGAAGTTGATTTGCCTCTCCTCACTTTCCAAGTGCTAGGAAAGCACAAGAGGAAGTGAAGCAGCCCTTGAGACACCCAAGGCTGGGTGCTGATGACACCAAAGCTGAAAATCTTGGCTATCACAGCTCTGTTATGTGGATGTGCCTTGTGTGCAGATGGGCTACAAAGGTTTGGTACCTGCTGTCCCGTGGAACTGGCAAATATTCACTGGAGCACTGGCTGTTCTCCATTCCACACACACTGGGTGGCAATGGCTGTTTCCACCCTGCCTCCCCAGGGTTTGTTCCCCAGTTTTCAATTGCATTATTGATTACTTTACAGAGCATGAAGCTCGTCCGTCTGCCAGAGACTCTGACCTTGCACCTAAAGCGCTTCTGCTTTGAAAGATCCTCTCACACGCTCAAGCTGAGTCACTCCCTGCCATTCCCACAAGAACTTGATTTCAGGGAAGTCTTGACAGACAATCAGTGCCAAGCAGATGACAGTGAAAAGGTGAGATACTCCTGTTTACAAAGGGCAGATTTTCTTCTCCTCTCTGCTCCGTTCTCATAAAAAAAATTGAGAGATCACACCAATACCTGTCTCAGTTCAAACTGCCTGCCTTAAAATTTTGTGTCTCAGACTTATCTGTGCCTGGTGTTGTGTCACATCCTATAGTTTTAACTGTTTCAGTCATTATTCAACATTCTGTTGAATCAGATTTTCATTATTCAAATTATTCAGCGTTGTTAATCTCAGATTAAATCACCAAAGGCACCGTAACTTGCCTTGAGGACAAAAGCCAGGCTTTACAGATCTCTTTACCTGTCCAAGGCAGGGGAACTCTGCCACTCTGCACAAATTCCTGGTATTTCCCATGCAGCATTGTTGGTACTGTTGGCCACAGAGTTTGGCATTTCTGGTCACAACAGCTTTGCCAGGTAGCTGAGGTGGATCTGCCCCACTGAGGATGTGTTTCTCTTTCTGGGAAATAACAAGGGGAAGCATAGCAAGAACAGAAGTCACCGCTGCGGCATTGGCTGTGGTGAGCCTCTTTGCTGCTCCTTTGCTGTCCTGCTGCCTTTTTCACAATCCCCTGGTCTCCAGGAGGGCTGCCAGCCCATAGCTGACAGGCAAAACACTGAGGCTAAGAGCAAAAAATGTGGGGTACTCAAGGCCAATCTGATCTTTTTTTCCCTTACAGGATGCACATCCTTGCTGCCCTGGCTGCTGCTTCTGTACGGTCCGTGGCAGATGAGAATTGCTGCACTGAAAGTTGCTCTTTGTGTCTCTTTGCAGGCTACCTGGCAGTATGAGCTTTTTGCTGTGGTTGCTCATTCAGGGTCAACCAGCTGTGGACATTACTGTGCCTACATCCGGAGCCTGACGGAGTGTAAGTGGTATTGCTTCAACGACTCGCAGGTGTGCCAGGTGAGCAGATCAAGCCATGTTTCTTTTCTACCTTCCTGGACATTGCTCCAGGTCTCATCCAGTCTGACTGGCTGCTGATTAAAGACAGCCAGAAAAGGAAACTGAGGCTGCAGAGCTTTGTCCAGGGCTGAGGGCAGAGTGGCTCTCACTTCTGTACCAAACCAAGGCCTTGGGCTCTGTAGTGTGATTTGCAGAAGCAGCCATTTGCTGAATTCCCTACTCCATGTACCCTACATCTGTTTAATGTGTATACATTCAGAACTGGTTTTCCTCAAAGAGTAAAAGCAATAAGCCATTTTACTGAAAGGTGTTTAGTTCCTGGAAGTGCCACTTATACCATTCTTATGAGAACTCTTGGGATGGTATCAGAATGTGTCCTTCTCTTAAGAGTTTTTACCAGTCTCTTCCTGTGTATTTTTCTTCTCTAGGTATCGTGGGATGATGTTAAATGCACCTATGGTCATTCCAACCTCTACTGGTATGCAAACATATCCCTGATTTTTTCGTAATGCTGCTCTGGACTTTGGAATGAGGGTAGCAAAGAGAGGGAAGACAAATTAGTTTGGGCTGCATGTTGCCTGGGGTGTAGTGGGGATGCAGGAGATGTGCCAGTCAGGATTCCTCCACGCTCTTTGTTTTGATGCATGAGCTTACAGGAGGGATATAATCTCTCCTCTAAACTATAGCACTGCCAGGAAATCTTGGGAACACTGGAGAAGATCAGTTTATTTGAGGAAAAGCTGAGCAGGAGTAATTCTGGGATGTTACCTGCAACCTACATCTTCAAACATACCTTGTGTTTTGCTTTCTCTTTGCCTCCACAGGAGAGAAACAGCCTATCTCTTAGTTTACATGAAAAAGCACCCTCAGTAGCCCTGTCCAGGAGTATCAGAATGTCTCTGAAAGCTGTACCTTGTCCATGGAGCTCAGCACTTCTGTGCCACTGCAGACATGAAAAAAGTTTCACCAGAAAGACCTTCTGCACTCAGCAACCTCAGTCTTCACATTTATTTATGAAAAAAGTGCAGCAGACAGCTAGAGAAAGGATCTAGGAACAGTTGCAACTGGAGACCTTTTCTTTTGTGTGTTTTTTCTATTTACATGACTCTACAAGTTCATTTCCTCTTTAAAAGATGGTGAAGTTAGTCCTTGTCTCTGCTGCCTTACCATTTTCCTTAATGCTGATGCCTGGATTCCAGTCCAGGGGAAATGTTTGGCCTGAAAACCTGTGTGATGTTCCAGGGAGGTGTGTGGCCTGACTGGAGAGCTGTGAGAGCCATACAGAGCCAGTGAGAGCTTGAGATTTACTTTGTCCTTTTAGCACCATGTTAGATGCTGGCAAGCTGGGCAGGAGACCCCAAAAATCACCCCAGAAACAACTGAAGGATCAGAACCCTTATGACACAAACATCAGTGGCACATAATCCTTAAAACCTCCCTAAAATGAATCACTGCAGGGGCTGAGATGTGTCAAGAGGTATTTTAAATCAGCAGCTATTGGAGCAGTTCTGATTTCCAAGATGAGTTTGTATAAATTTGTGCAGGTGATGATTATTTCAACAGGCTTATCAGGCTTTTAGATGCATTTTCTTTCCTGTAGAGGAAAATATTCAGAGCAGCAGAGATTCTGAGGCTGGTTAGTGATTTTGCACAACACAGGCCATACACAGTGATAAGGGAAGTGAGATGCCTTAATGTGCTTGAACTTTAGGGATTTTTGGTTGTGTGGCTTTTAAAACACTTGTGGTGTTAACTCTTGCTGATCCTCTTGGATTGAGGATCCCAGCAGTTTGAGATCTGGAAGTACCTCCAACCTAATACACTCTGACTGTATTTTTACAAAGGTGCTGTTTCTGTGGGACCGAGCAATTATGAAATGAAATTATATAAATTATATAAGACTATAAAACTAGTGAAGATATATAGTGATATCTATGTATAACCTAATTTAATTTTGGTAATGATGATGAAGTTCACAACTCATATCCATTTTCTGGAGGTAAACTGAGAAAACTTAGAGCATAGCTGTGAAATTACTCCTTCATGGTGTAGTATGTATTTATTTTGCTGTGTTAGCAAGGTCCAGTATTCTGTTCAGCTCTGTGTTTGTATTATTCATTCTGTGGTAAAAAAATCCCAGTGTATCATTTGCCATCAGGATGAGGAATTTTCAGCCTGTTCACCTTGAGGAATGCATTGCATTTCTTCTAAATGCTTCTTTCTAAAGCATCTTGCAGTGGGTGAGTAAGAAAACCAAGTTTCTGTTTGCTTTTCCAATGCTTTGTGAAGGAGTTGAAAAAAGCTCCACTTTCAGGAACTGAGAAGTTAATGGGACAAGAGACTGACATTTCTAAATTAGCTGTAACTTGAAATTTAAAAACTTATGAAAAATGCCTTAAATGCATCATAACCTTCCAGGGCTGTCATTCATCAAAGAAATAATTGCAGAGCTGTATTTAAGAATCTTTTCAATTAGTGAAAAAAAAAATACTCCATTTAATTTTAATGAAAAGTAATCAGTGGGTTGTTTGGTTTTTTTTTTTCTCAATAAAATATTATGGGATACATTCCTTAGAAAATCAGTCTTGTGGTTTATTCTTGATCTATTCTTCCCAAACAGTGTGAATGCAGGTTAAGTATTCAGGGTAGAGCTGCTGCTAATGTTTAGCTCTGAGAGCCATGGAAAGCCAACTAAACCTGAACAATTCACCCTTGTGCTGGAGGCACAGTGAGTTTGTTTTCAGGTTTGCTGTCACATGAAAGCCTAAATTGCTTCCACACTCAGCTGGGCAATGGGAGACCTGGAGGGTGAGCAAACTGCACGGCAAAAATTCAGGTTTATAAACTTCCCCAGCTGAGCTGCTTTTGCAAAAAGCCACCTTGGCTGCCCCAGAGCCCAGCCCTGTGCTGGATAAACTGCCCAAGGAGTTGTTTTTACCCCCCTTTCAGCCCAGTGCCTGGGGTTCAGGACTGGTGTGCTGCTGACCAGGCAGAACATGGAGAGTGGTGGCATAAAACAGCTCCCAGCATTTCTGCCAGAAACACTTTTCCACCAAAAACTGCTACAGAGGAGCTGTGATTATTTGTCCTGTGTTTGAGTCACTGTGCAAATGAAGCTCAGCACCAAGGGCAAGGGCTTTGAAAAGCCAGACAAAGCCAAAAAGATGTGTGTGGAGAGATTACTGTAGGTCCTGGTAACTCCTCATTTCCATTTTTTGTTTGGTGTAGGATTACCATGCAGTAGCAAATTACACATTCCCTGCTTCATCTCTGCCAGACTTTTCCTCAGGTTCAGAGATTCCTCACCTTCAAGAAATGCACAGAAAACCAGGAAAAAAAAATTACATCTAATAAATCTCTCAAAGGTATAATTTCTAGAATGGCAATACAAAATCACTGAAGGACAGGGAAACAACAATTCAGAGAGTCGTGGTTATCACAGATCTCTCCTCTACATTGTCCCTTTTTCTCAGAAATAAGGAGAAAAGCCACATAGGGGAATGAAATCTTCACTTAGCAGCCCTGGGCACTACAGCTGCTGGTTCAACCCTGCTTTCATGGCAGAATTCAGGCCTGACCTTTTTGAGCTCAGGAATAAAATTAAAAGGGTTCTTCTGAATTAAGTGACAACTCATCATTACAGCAGCTGAGAACAAAAGCTGTGGGGAGCCTTGAGATCAAATATATATAAAAATAATAAAAGAAATATTAAAAAGCATAAAAACATGGGTGCATGGTGCTGTGGGGATGAAGCCATACTGGGAATTTAAAAAAAAATTATTCCTCTTGTGGACAGGTTAATGCTTCCTCCTGAGACAAGCAGCTATCTGCATCTTCTGGTGATGTGTTCAGGCCAGGTGAGATGAGAAATGGTTTTGGGGCATGTGCAAACTCCCCAAATACCACTTTTCTTGCAGAAAAGCAGAGACCATGAGCTATACAAAAACCTTCAACCTCAGCCAATTCAAACTTGCCACGACGAGCTCACTCAGTGAAGTCAAGAGGCGCCTGCAATCAATTTTTAAATTCTTTGAAGGCTGAGATAAACCAAAACCCCTTCCTCCTCTTATTACAGCACTTCTGCCCGTGTTTTCCTCATCTGCAGGCAGGCAGGAGGGAGGGGCCAAGCTGATTTAAAAGGTTTTGCAAGAGAGCACAGCCGGAGGTGCTGGCAGGAGACTGCACATGGCCACTTACCTGGAGCTGCCCACTGGTGGGAGGATGTCCATCCTGGGACTGGGGACCTGGCAGGTACCTGCTGGGGCTGGGGACCTCTGGTCAGGCAGGTGACACCAGCAGATGGCTGAGAATCACAGGAGATTTTATTCAGCAATCTCTTCTTCTCATCGGGGGAGTGCAGCAAATCCTCTGTGTGGTATTTCCTTTTGAAATATCTCAGGTAATGCAGGTATTTATTTGGTTATTCCCAGCCTTCAGGAGATCTTCGGAGTGAGTGGAGGTAGTCAAGTAGGTACAAGATTTTCCTTAGCTATCTACAGAAGTAAAAACTTCTGCCCAGCTCGTTTTTCATTGTATTTTTGGTTTTTGGTTTTTTTTTTGCTTTTGGCACTGAATATTAATATCCCAGCATGTCCTGTAGGTGTCATCTATGAGTGTGTGCAGATACAGGAACTTAAGGGGAAATAAGTAGATTTGGAAATGGGAATTCACAATAATTCCTTAGAGACTGAGGATAACTTGTTTTTATTGGCAGCAGATAAGTATGCAGGACTTTGCATATTTTAATATTATGCATATTATATTGTTTTATTAATTTTTAAATTATGCATAATTTGCATAATCCAGATTTATATTTGGAATATAGTTTGGGTGGTTCTTCACCTCCAAATATTGCCTAATGGACTTTGGGTAAGAAAGACTAGGTTTAAGAACATAATGGATTATAAATGTCAAAGGAATCTGGAAACGAGCTGACAATTTAAAAAAACTGTCCTTCCTAAGAAAGATATAAAGATAAAAAAAGTAGACTTTCCCCTGGATTTGAGACTGAAAACAAAATATGTCAAATCACAGCTTCCCAGCTCCATGAAACACTTTTCCAGTCACAATAAAAACATCTTAAATTCTTGCCATATTTTTTGGTCAGTTGATGCTAATCAGCATTTAAGTTCACGTGCACAAACAGGTTTGTTTAACCCGTTTAAAGGAGTTTAACTCTTTCAGCCTTTATTTTTCTGGTGACAAAGGACACTAAGAAGCCTAAAGTAGTTAAAGTAGGCTTTAAAAACCAAAGTGTGCCTTGGGGAGCCTCTTAGGGCACAAGGCTGTGATGGGGGAGCTCTCTGAAGGAACTTGTTGCTAATAGAAACTGGTTAGGACTAAGTAGAAGGAAAATTTTGAGCACACCATCCCTGCCAGCACAAAATAATGTCTTCTGTTATGTAATGAGAACATGGCCCAAGCCCATGGTGATTATTTCAGTATTTAAAGCTATTTGATTTCAAGGTTCCCACAGCAGCCTCAGCCTTTTGGTGCAGTGATGGGGCCTCCCCTTGACCCAGCAGCTCTGACTCGAAGCTGAGCTCAGTGAGCACCTTGTGAAATGAAACAATAGAATATTTTCTCTGAAAAACATCTCACATGAGAGAGTTTTATGTAATCTCAGGGTATGTTGTTGCCTTTGCTCTCCACTAGCTCCTCCTCTCAGAAGTGATACCAATTGCTCCTGCATGGCAGCTTTCTCAAAAGCTGCAGCAGCACTGATGCCTTAAGTTTTAGCTCTCATATTTTCCAGGTTCTGCACTGCATTGCTGTGTGACTCTGAACTTCATAGAGGGTGTTAGCAAGTTCTCCTCACACTTTATTTAGACAATACAATCCTTTTCCAGCCCCAGAACCGAGGGCACCGCTGCAGCTCCAGGCCCAAAAAGTGGAACCAGTGAATTGAGGGGAGCAAACTGGGAGGGTGGGACTGCATAACCTGGAGCTGTAATTGCACAATTAACCCCAATGTGGGAATGGATCAAAACTTATCAAAGTGTGAAACTCGTGACCCAGGTTTCATCTTGGGTGGAGCCCCGGCCTGGCTCTTGCACTGCCCAAGGTGCATCCTTGGAAGGGCTTTTAATAAATCCTGACTTTATTCCTCTATCTCTGTCCAACCTCTGCTCCAGGCAGCCTCTCTGGGCATCAGCACTCAGAGATGAGATGCTCCAAAATGCCAATGTCTGGCCACTGTCAGCCTGCTTCACCCTGCTGCTTCCTTGTGCTGCCCTGGGAGGTTCACACATAGGAAGGGCTGGGATGGGAAAAGGAACTGCAAAAAAGAAAACCTGTGAAACTTTCAACTGAGGGCAAAAAATTGCTGTGTTTTCTATGCTTTTGTTGTTGCTAATTTAGGTGAATCAACTAAGCTACTACTTGGATAGGTAGTATAATTTTAAAAAAATGTAGGAGATGGTCATGGTTTTGAATCACTTTTCTGTTTGCAGTGCCATTTTCTAGTTGCATTCATCAAACAGCTCTTTGGCGTCTCCAAGCCAAGAATCTGAAGTGGTTCATTTTGCTATTAAGTACCAAGTGTGTACTTTACCCAGGAGGTGGCACTGTCTGTAGCGTTTTGAGTCCCCACCTCCCTGTCCTCTATCAACAAGAGCTGGATTGTTTTTGTGCGGGGCCAGCGCGCATTCCAGAGGTGGTTGGTTTCCTCCTGTCATCAGTAAGCCACACTAAAGTTGCTTTTCATTTCTGGGGAAATGAGAACTTATTTCAAGGTAGCCTCGTGTCCCAAGGTGAACTTCCAATCCTTAGAAAAGGGGCAGATCAGCTCAGGCACCTCATCAGTGACTCCCTTTGCCACTTGATTTCACAAAACTAATGAAAGCCAGATCCACACTGGAATACCTCGTTTTTCAGGGGCTTAAAACCACCAGATCTGCAGAACAGAAAACTTTTTCATCTGCTATTTAGCAAATCACTGGCTTCTCTTCTGGTTTCAGTGTCTCCAGGGAGCAGCAAGGGATGCAGTGAAGTTTGCCATCGACGTTGGGTACCTCCACTTCGACTGTGCCTACATGTACCAGAACGAGAGCGAGATCGGGGATGCGCTGCGACAAAAAATTGAGGAGGGCGTGGTGAGGCGAGAAGAGCTCTTTATTGTCAGCAAGGTGTGTCCTTGGATTGTACTTCTCCCATGAGCCCAAGCTCTAGAGAGGACAAAGTCCCGACCTGGAAAGTGCCACGGGGTAAAGCTGGGAATTAACTCCTCTCCGTCAGGGCGAAGCAATTTGTGGATGGTGGGGGAAAGGAATAGGTCAGCTCCTGAGGAACAAAAGGCTTGGTTTGAGAGGGGTTTTTTTGTAGTCCATATCCATTGTCAGCCACGGAGACAGGAACTGAGGCTGTGCTCTCGGTGGCCTCTGGGATAGGAAGCGGGGCTATTGTGTTCGTGGTGGCTCCCGCTGCGCCGCCGGCCTCAGCCTGTCAACTCCTGTGTGTTATGCTTTGTTTTGTTTTTTCCCCCAACAACAATGGTAGGAAAAATAAAGTAACTTCTATCTGCTGGAAGCTGGCTGGTCGATTTTCACCAGGTTCACTTCTTTTCTTTGTTTAAACTGCTACAATAATTGATGGAATTTCAGAGTATCCCATTCTCATTTTAATTACTTAACAGTACTGCAAATAAATTAAGGTGCCTCAAGTGGCACTTCCTCCAGGTGAGAAGATGTGCCACATTCTGAGCTGCCAGGTGTTTCCCTGCCAGGGATACTCTGCCATAGGGAGGGCAGGAGAGCAGCTCCCAGGCTTTGTGTTCCCCCACAGCTGTGGTCCACCTTCCACGAGAGATCCCTGGTGAAGGAGGTGTGCCAGAAAACACTCGCTGCCCTCCACCTGGATTATTTGGATCTCTACCTGATGCACTGTCCCATGGGATTCAAGGTATTGCAACTTTAAGTCCTGGGATGCAGCTGTCAGGGCTCTGCCCTTTTTGCCTTTGGGACCATGTCCTTAGTCCTCTCCAGCGAGGATTGTTGGTAAACCTCGTTAGAACATAAGGAAAAACCTCTGCAGGGAGAGCCCAGGAGGAAAGGTAAGGTCATGGCTGCTTAAACTAGGTCTTGTAGTACAAAAACCACTTTCATTTTTCCCTACAGAGCATTTTCAAGTCATGGATGAAATTACATTCTTTTTACAGCGTGGGGTTTTCCATTTCCTTATCAATTATTAAACATGCAAACTACTTAGTTCCAATTATCTTCTCCTCCTTCTCCCCTCCCCTTTTGCTTCTCTCCCCCTCCCCCTCCCCTCTTCTCTTCTTCTCTTCTCTTCTCTTCTCTTCTCTTCTCTTCTCTTCTCTTCTCTTCTCTTCTCTTCTCTTCTCTTCTCTTCTCTTCTCTCCCCCATTGTGTCACCTCCCTGGCCTTCTCCCAGCCTGAGGCACACAGAAGTGCCTGCCCTTCCTCTGCCTGCAGGACAGAGTCTCAAGAGACAGATTTTCTTGAAGATTTCTCTGTTGGTACAGGCTACTCATTTCAGCCATGTCTCACCCCACCACAAACATTAGTCAGGATATCCAGCTCAGTGTCTCCAGCTCCACTCACTTGCCCAAATTTCTAAGTGATTTCTTTAAGTACTTATAATTCAGCTGACCTTAATGTTGCTTTTCTTTTTGTGCTGATAGGCAGGAGAGGAGCTATTTCCTGCAGATGGAAACGGCATTATCATTCCCAGCGATACAGATTTTCTGGATATGTGGGAGGTACATTCATTTACAGCCAAAAGTATCTTGCTGGTTTGAAACAACAGCCTGAAAACTCTAAGCTTTCCACTGTGGGAATTGTTCTGAGACAATTTCTAACATAAAGTATTTGAGATTGCTGATTTCTCTGTGTGCTTGGGCTCCTTTCTGTGTCACTGTGCCATAATTTAGTTATTTTTATATCTACTCCTTACTAAACTGGCCGGGTTGGCATGACAAGAGGAAATCTTGGATTGTGTGTGTACCCTGCAGTGGCTTCAGTGAACAAATGCTGTTGCTCTTATCCCTACCCTGCTCTGGGCAATTTTTGGTGGCTTTAGGTGTAGCCATGCTCATCTCCTGTTGCACCTGAGCCATCCAGACCCCAGGAAAGCCAACATGCCTGTGCCAATGTACCAGAACACCCAAATTTCTGTCTCTAGTGGCAGTGGGACTTGGCCAAAGCTCTTTGCTAAGCTCTGTGCAGCACAGGCTGTGTGGGAGACCAGCCTTGGGCACGAGTTCAAATTCCTGCTTGGCTGATACTGGGCTTCCCTTCCCTTCCACTCCCACCGTGTGCTCAGCACAGCCAGGCCAAAAGCAGACTAGAAACTCACCTGAGTCAGGAGAATTCACTGATGCTTTTTGCCTTCTGCCAGATGAAGAACAAGGCACATTTTTGTTGTTCATTTGAAGGAGAAAAAGTAGGCAATTCAGGCTGCTGCTTATGACAGCAGCTTTAAATGAAAATTACTTCTACTTTGGAACAAGAGTATCTTCTGCTGAAGATTTTTTTCCCCCTGTTTCTTTTCTGCTAGATGTGACAATCTAATTTGGGCTGTCTGGCTGTTTTATTGCTCATTAGTGTGAAAGAAAATAGGTGATGGAGGGGGAACACAGTGCTACTTATCCTATAATCCAACTGCTAAATGGTACATCTTTCTTGGGAAATTAATCAGTGTTGACCACCAGTATCCATCCTGTTCCAGCTGTCTCATAACAGCTGCTCTTGAGCTGCTCTGTTCCAAAGAAGGTGCTTTTTATTCTGGGATGATTATCTGGTTAGCTGAGGAATTACCCTAAAAGAATCTCTTTCATCTATGTGAAGGTCTGCCTGGAGATAGTATTTCAAAATAATCGTATTTTACATATTAATAACAGTTTAGGAACGGTGTGAATATTGCTGTTATTTATCTGTATGATGATACCTGATGTATTTCAAAATAATCACATTTTACATATTAATAACAGTTTAGGAATGGTGTGAATATTGCTGTTATTTATCTGTATGGTGACACCTGATGTGAGATCCTGAGTCTGACCTGAGCCCCACTGTTCATGTACTGTTCTCACAGCACAAGAGGAGTCCAGCCAGGAAGATTTTTACCACTGAAGTTCTTGTGTGAGTATTTTTTCCATATAAAAATGAAAGAACTTCATAGGAAGTGTGATTCTGTGGTGTTTCTAGGCTATGGAAGAGCTGGTGGATGTGGGAATGGTGAAGGCTATTGGAATCTCCAACTTTAACAGCAAACAGATCCATCGGCTCCTGAGCAAACCAGGCTTAAGACACAAACCTGCAAATAACCAGGTAAACTCCAGCTCCTCAATACTGACACCACACCTGTCTGGGGTGCTGCACTGGATCTCTTAAAAGTCCCTCAAAAACCCTACAGCTGCAAAAAGAACCACCTTTCAAAGCTCATGTGGCTCTTGGTAACCACAGTGATGCTAAACCTTGAAATACCTTCTGAGAGGTGAAAGATTTTTTTTTATTTTATTTTTGAGATTGAGAGCCACCCCTATCTTCCTCAGGAAGAGCTGATTAAGTTTTGCCAATCCAAAGGGATCTCTGTCACTGCATATTGTCCCCTGGGAGCACCCAACTGGCCAGGGTAAGAATGTTTTGTGAGATTTCTTTCCTAGATGTAGATGGGAGTCAATGCAGTAGTAAAACAGTCTTAGGATGTGGATAAAACCTCAGAGTAAAACGACTGTAATTACAAAAAGATTTACTAATTCATTAAAAATCACAGCCACAGAAACTCACACTTATTGTGATATTCAGTTCACTACAGTTTGATATTTTGAAGAAAAACTATCAATTGGTTGATGAAAGCAGAGAAGAGAATTCTTTGCTGAGCTTATTAAACATGTAGAATTTCTGAACTAAAAAAAACCCACCCACAACAAGCCAAACAAAAAAACAAAGCAGCAGATGCCTATGAAAATAGCAACTTTGCAGTCCTGCTGAGACAAAGGGATTCAGGTTTTTTTAAATGGATAAGTTGCAGAAACTTTGCTTTTACTCCCATCTTCATGGCTTTCTCTGACCCAGGACAGGGCATTTGCCAGAGCAGCTGTGCTTGTAAAGGACAAGATGAAATTCTTGGGATCTGGATCAAAGAAATTCCCAGTCTGATTTCAGGCTGGACATAAATGTGTTATAGTGACCTGTTTTTACCAGAGACTACAGGCTCCTTCTCATGTGCTCACTTGTTATAAAAAGAAAGAATGAAAGCAGGAATAAAAGTAGCAAGATGTTAAAGTGTGCAAGATGATGCTTTTTAATAATTTAAATAATATGATACAGGGTTTGAGGAAGAAGACAATGGATCATTCAACTACTGAAGCCTGATTTTTTAAATTTATTTTCACAGGTCCAAGCCTGACCACATTTCTCTTCTTGATGATCCTCAAATTAAGGAAATTGCACTCAAGCACAACAAAACCCCAGCTCAGGTTAATACTGGTCACAGTTCTTTTCTCTGCTGGCATGTACTCTTCCCACTTGTGCTAAAGTAACTATTTACAGAGGTATTGTGGAATAATAATATGGAATTCCAGTTGTGTCTTATACACAGTTTAATGCTTTAGATTCTTTCTACCTTAGTTTTAATGATGGACAAAAGACTAGCAGTGGCTTTGGGCTTTACCTGGCACACTGCCTCCCTTTCCACACAGCATCCCTGCCAATCCTGAACTCTTGCTCAATGCACTCCCTTGTTGACATGGATGTCCAGAGATGGACCGTTTAGGATAATTTAATTAATAAGATTTAATGAGCTCATGTAGTAATTAGGAAGGGTTTAGGTAGTGCTTCTCCTCTGTGAACCCTTTCTGATTAGCAGCAGAGCTGCTCTGTGTAACCAAGCAGGCACCTTTGGTTTTCAGCTTTTGGAAGACAAGCAGCACTTCTCATCTGTAAATTCCCTGTGTGTTCCTGCAGGTGCTTCTCCGGCTCCAGATTCAAAGAAATGTGAGTGTAATTCCCAAATCTGTCACTCCACAACGCATTGAAGAAAATTTCAGGGTAAGTAGGTACCTCACAGAATCATTAATGGTGTTAAACTACACAGGAGAAAACTCCCACTCTGCCAGTGGTACAAAACAACCCCCTTAAACTTAGAACTGGCAAAACCTTTGTCAGATACCACACAGCTTATTACTGCTTTATGTCACTTGGAAAGTAAGGAGCAGAACACATCAGGTAAGAGCCAAACTCTTCCACCTGGTGCTACAATCCCAATGCAGGCAGACCCCACCAGCACTGCAACCTTTACACATTTATTTGTTGCTCTCCCTGCACGGGTGCCCACTGCACAGCTCCCAGTGCTACAGCCTGCTTTTGGTATTCCTTCTGCAAAGAAACTTCATTGTCCCTCTGCAAACTGAAGTAACCCAGCTGTTTGGGACCTGGATGCAGGTGTTTGACTTTGAACTGACTGAAGAGGAGATGGAGACCCTCCTTGGCTTCAAGAAGCGCTATGGCATCTGTGCCTTAAGTGAGTGCCTCCTCCTCCTCCTCCTCCTCCTGGCTCTGTGAGGATTGGATTACCACTGGATATCCTCTTAACAGACACTATTTGATAGCCCCACCTCAAAATAAAAAGAGAGGGAGCCTTAGCCAACACCTGGCCACATCTGCTGGATGCTCAGAGTTGGGTTTTTTACAGCATT
The DNA here is from genome assembly GCA_013399455.1 of Anthoscopus minutus. Taxonomy (NCBI): domain Eukaryota; kingdom Metazoa; phylum Chordata; class Aves; order Passeriformes; family Paridae; genus Anthoscopus; species Anthoscopus minutus. The sequence goes on along the minus strand of VWYI01011148.1, from coordinate 112,841 downwards.
GCCCGTCCTTTACAGGTTGGGAACACTGGGATTTCTGTAGGCACAATGTTCTTAAGATATCCTGTACTGGATGCATACCAAACTGCTGTCTGAAAAATCAAAATCAGCTGGAAATTCCAAAATAAATAAGCAGCCATTTCCGTGCCCCCTCATTTTCTTTGGCTCCTTTACATAAGGGACAGTCAGAGTAAATAAACTCCATTTTAAGAATGAGAGTTGTAAGTTTTTTTTGAAGGGAAGAGCTGTGCCTATGTACTCCTGCCAACGTTCTTAAGGCAGTGCCTAGATAACAGAATGGTTACAGACTCACCAAGATCTGCATTTTATTCAGTTTTCCCAGGTTACCCACTTGTCTAAGAGCATCCTGGGGGCTTGGGAGCTCCCAAGAGAGAGGTTCAATATCTCTGGCAACTCTTGCAAATTCAGCTGAGCAAAAGATACATTATCCTTTGAGAAGGAGGTCACTGATACATGCAAAGGGTGAAGAGAATTCACTTCCCCTGCCCTGGATACACTAAGCAGACACATGGTTTTTCTCATGTAGTTTAGTTTCAGCTCTTTTACCAGGGAAAAGAAAAGCTTTTCCTTTAAACTATAGCTGTAAAATGTTTTAATCGTGCTTTCTTTTTCTAGATGCAAAAATCACAAGGACTACCCTTTTTTTGAAGACTGACACAGGCATCAGCTTCAGATCCTCTGGAGATCCAGACCTTTTATTGCTATTTCAAGCAATTTGCAATACTTTGTGTATTAATTCATGATAGAAGGGGAATATGTATTAAAAAATGGGAGAAGGTAACCCACAGGCATTCTGAAGAGTTATCTTTGAACATGGATACATTTGCTTCTCTTTTTATCAACAAGCTGTATCAGTCCTTTATCTGCTCTTATAACATAATTTGCAGTTACAGCAAAATATATATTCTCTCTTAATGTAGTAATGATAATGAAGTCTAATAAACCCATAACTGGGATTGGGGAAAAGCAGTCTTTGTCCTAACTATGAATCCTGCTAAAGTTTAAATAAAATTTGGATTCCCTGATTAGTTATAATTTTGGACATAAAGGTCAATATATAATCTTAATTAATATTTTAATTATCAGTACAAGACAATCCATTTAACACCAGAAGCTCTTAATGACATGCCATGCTGCTTGAGATGCTGAGTTCAGTAATTTCAGTGTAACAGACTGAAAGCTCTTTAGAGGACACTGCTGAATTACAACTCAGGAGTACTTTTCTTAATGAGCTTTCCTATTTATGAACTGCTAAAAACTAATAAACTGCTAGGAGATTTGTATGTTTGGTTTATAGTATCTGCAAGAATATATAAATACTGCCTTTATCAGTAGAATGGCTGTGAATCTCACCTAGAAAATCCAAAGTCTGATAAAGGAGACACACAGGAATTATTTTGTTTGGCAACTGTCATATTTAGCAAGCAGAGAAGCTGGGCAGCTTCACAGAAGCCAAGAGGAGATTTTCACTGTCCTGTACTATTCCCTAGGTGATGTTTGCTTGTGTTTTGACTCAAAGGATGTCTCTGGATGCTGCTGTCTCTGGTTAAAAATAAAAAATAAAAGTCAGTGCTGCTGCAGCCCATGCTGGTGTTTTAATGAGGTGTCTGTTAATCAAAACTTGCTCTTTAACACTTTACTCAAAACTCCTGTACTTGCTTTAGGCTCTTGCTGCCCAGGATAAGAACAATGTGGCTCAGCCCTGCATGCAGAGAGAAGGATAATTGTGTAATGAAGGTTCAGGACTAGGATACACACTTTATGGATCTCCTTTTCCAACTGATTTTCTTTGTAGTTGATAAAGGAAATGATGACATCTTTGAGCTACTTCAGACTTTTCCAAGACATTAGAATAACAGGTGCCCTAGAAACAACAGAGCAAATTCCCATCAAACTGGCTTTCCTACAGCAACTCTTCTGAAAAAAGAGCTCTGAAAAAAATCTATCAGGAATTGACACTGCAGTGATATGGACAGGAAGGTGCCTGTAATGGGTATTCTCTTTTTTCTTTTCTCCTCCTGAGCATGCTACATTTAAAAGGCCAGTTGCAGGATATCATCCTAGATGCAGTCAGAAAGTGAACACTGTGGAAGGTGCTCTGCTCCCAGGTATTCAGCCTGTGGTCACTTGTCAATCTACAGCAGTAGCAGCAAAAAAGTTTAAAGAAAATTTAAACTTAAGGCTGTAGCATAAAGCCTGTCTTGAAATATTTTCTACTTCATAGGAATTTTCTAACCACATTCCAATTTAATCACAGCTATCAGAGTTGAAGCTATTTACAGGATGTTTATAGACTGTGGTAGGCAGGAAGTCAGACTAGATGATCACAGTAGCCATATAATAGTAAAAAATTCAAAACAAGTTAGAAGCCAGAGATTGTGCATTTGTTTCAGAGACAATAGATCCTTTTCAGCTGCAGAGACTTTAGCAAAGGTAAAAGGAGAAGAATTTGGGTGGTGTCAGTTACTGGGAAATAAAGCCCCCCTGTTTTGCAGCACAGCCCTATTTACAACATGCCTTTCTAGAAGAGAGTTGCTGCCTCACAGCAAGCACAGCCCTCAGCCTGCTGCCAGGAGCTGTATGGAAAGGTTTCTAGTATCCCAAATTAATTTTCAGTTTCTATCAGCTGTGCAGCAGGGCTCTTACACCAAACCCACACATCCATCATTCCCAGTCAGCAGCAACATTTTCTGTGCCAATGAGCTCAGTAAAATGAAAACACCTTAGCTTAGCACTTTGTATCACAACATGATGTCCCATGACTTCAGCTGTTTATTGTGGAGTTCATCCATTCTGGTAGAGTCAAGGCTCATGAAAAGTTTCAAAGGGGCTGGGTGTAAAAAGTAAAATGTTATGTCTGTGTTTTGGAGGGAAAACTGGTTAACACAGGTCATGAACAATAGGTAAAAATCCAAAGCTCTTTGCTGATGATCACTGCTCAGGTTTTCCATCTACTGTAATTCCAAGCTCTCTCATATTGAGGCCAACACCATTCAAAAGCAAACTGAATGAGAGGCCAAAGACAGTCAGATACAAACCTATCTCATGAACTTTTTGCATGCAATCCTGCACAAGAAGTACTGGTCCTTGCCTTCCTCTTAAGACTTAGAGAAGATTGATTGGGATAATGAGCAGCCTAGGAATAATTTATACAGATAGCAATTAAGTAGACAAAGACTTTCCTTGACTTGACACCAGTGCAAGAAGCTATGCCAGATGTTTATCAAACCTGGAGCAGCTTGCAAAGTGTGACTGGAAACAGCTGTTATTCCCTCCAGTGTGAAAAGCAGCAGAATCAAATGAATCTATCAGCAAATCAGCCCAAAACAAATAAAAGATGGCAATTTCTTCACAAATTGTGTGTGTGAAGCATCATTCCCTTGGAACACAACAGATTCAGAAGGTAACTGAACAACAAAGAGTCAATTGATGGCTGTTAAACATAAAAGAAACTGCTGGCAGAATATTTAAATAACACTCCACTGCAATGTGTAGATACTTAGTCTGATACAGTTCAGCTATTCTTATGAGCAACTACCAGCTGGCTTGTAATCCGGCCTGTTTCAGTTTAGAAAAGCTTGATTTTGCATTCAGCTTTTTTTTTTCCTTAAAAATTTGGGAAAAAAAAATAGAAATTTCTGCAGATCTTTGCACTAGTGGTCCTGTACCACTCACTTTAACAAGTTAAAATGCAAGAGCAATGTGGCCTATTTAAGAGTTGCCTCACAGGTAAAATGGACAAAGTCCTGCCAGAATAAGCCAGGGCTCTGTACTTTTACAGAAACCAAGGACAAGGCAGAGGGAGGGATGACAAATAGTTACTGACAGTTTGTAGATGACACACTAGGGGAGTATTAAGTGACTGAAATGAAAATAATTTGTCCCAAGTTAACTGTCCTGTGCCCCAGTTAAGCAAAAGACTCCAGATTCTAATTGCATCCTCAACACAGTGAATACAGACTAAAATCCAAAGACAGGATTTTCTTTTCCCATTTTGAATACTGCAGTTTCTTGTGCCCCAGTTTTTACAACTCTGAAATAAGTGCATTCCATAGCATTTGTGTAGCCTTGTCCTATCTGCCTTTTCCCTGGGGGAAGCAAACATGAAAAATGATTCCAGCCAGGCAGGCCTGTGTATTTGTTTTCCAATAGCAGAAAGTAAAGCTATTTTCTCTCAAAGGAACATCAACTGCAACCTGAAACAAAAATGATGTGCCTGTCAGACTACCTGTGCTGTCCCACCTTCAACCAGCAAGATGCAAATTCCAAATACTTCTTGCATTCTTTTCTATTACACAAAAAAACTTGCAAAAACAGTCTCTTGCCTTCTCTAATGAGATAATTGCTGATTTTCTCTACCTGTTTTCCCTGATAAATCAGTTCTCCATCATTCTTTGCTACCATGCAAATGGATCTGTCCTGTGAGAGCCATTTTCTTTTAAACATGAAATAAAGGCCTGTTAATCTGGTATCATTTGGAGCAGTGAGTGCAGCTGGAAATGAAACAAATTTTGTGCGAGTACTGATTTTACCAATTCCAAAGACATGGGATTTTTTTCTGTTAGCCTGTAGGCTGGAAATCCTCTTCCCAGGGTATGCTAAAGTATCACAGTAGCTCAGCTGCTGCAGCAGAGTCCTGAGAATGTCTAGGAAGAGGCCAACAAGGTGGAGCTGAACTACAAGTTCTTAATTTAAGAACACAAAACAAAACACAACCAACTTTTCATTGGAAGAGCTACAAGAGTGTATTTGTCCTTAAAAATGTCTTTGATCAGAAACCCAGAGATCTGTCAAATCACAATACAAAAACAAATGCTGTGAACAGCTTCAGCAGGAAGAGCTCAGTTAGCAGGAATGCTGAGCTCCGGATATTGAACTCTTTGATCTTTCCACTTCACCTTTTGGGAGATGAAAGGAAATCTCTGCTCTTGCAGGCAGAGAGTATGGCAGAAGCTTGGGGGTACAACAGACTGTATTTTACTGTAATAATTCCTAGATCAATCCAGACTAAAGGAAGACTGCTTCTTCCTCTATATTTCAGCCTTAATTATATCTGCCCTTGGAGAAGCAATCCAAAACCATGAAGGGTGACAGGGTTTCCTGCCACTCCCTCCCCATGCTTTCTGTTCAAGCTTGTGCATCACTGCCCCTGCACTCAGGTGTTTCCCTCTTTTCCCTCTATTCCCACTCGGACATCTCACCCAGATCCAAGCCCTCTGCCGGCTAAGTGCTGCACTGTGTCCCAGAACGACCCTTTCCAAATTCCTTCCCACTAAGTCATCCAGTGAAATACAGAGAGAGCCTGTTACAATGCCACTCCACCCCAAGTGCTTGCTGCTCTCCCTTCTGCTCTGGAGCACTCTGTCTCCAAAGTTGTCTCCAGTAAAATTCCTACTTTCAGAATGGAAAATTTCAAGCACAAATTTTCATAATGTTACAGTGAAATGAAAACAGAGGAAGCTAACAGAACCTGATGTACTATTCTGGAAACCCTGACCCTGAATGTGACTTCTTGCCAGAACACACTTGTCACAAAAATGTTATTTGCAAGCAAGTCAACATTGCCACAAACAGTTTTCTGTACCAGCTCAGACTAAGCAAAGAACATCATCTCTTCTGGCTTTTTTAGATGCCTTAGGGCTTTTGTTTATCACATTAGATTCCCAAAAACACCTGCAGAGCTGAAGCTTTTTGTACATGCTTTTAAGCCCAGAATTTAAACTGATTTATTATCAATTTATATTAGAAGAATCAGCATTAGAGGAGCATATTGCTTCAAGTCAGACACTGATTTTCTCCTCCTCACATTTTAAGTTAACCCAATCTTGTCTGTTCAGTCTGTTGTAAATTGTGACCAAGAGTATGTTGCATGGTCTCAGCATTACTGGAAAGATCTTTAAAAAGACTTTTACAATTTTTCTTTCTAATAAATACTAACCATTACATTAAGAAAGCAGACTTTTTTTGTAGTTTTCAGTTAGCATGACTCCTTAGTCAGACTACTTTTGATCATGACCAGGAAACAAACCACCTATTTCACAAATACTTCAATATCAACTTGCCTTAATGTTACATTTTAACCTGGCCAAGTCCACTTTAAGGTTTGCTATGCAGTTATGGAATTACAGTCCTAGATTTACCATTTAGATTGGTTATGCATTAACAGCCCTGGTGTCTCCCTTCTTCCATTTGTTCAGAGAGAACCCCCTTTCTGCCAGGCCTACACAACCTCCTCAGAGGAACCACTCACATCCCAGATCTACTCAGACATCTAAAAAACTCACAGGAATATGCAAGAAAGCCACCCAACATTAGCCACTGCTTTTACCAGTGCCCAAATGCATTTTGGGAACAGTCTTGAGCAGCTCTCAGGTGGCAACAGCTTTAAAACTACCATGTGCAAGTACTGTGAAAACCACAAAGGGACAAACACACCTCACAAACCAGAAGTTCAGCACCAGCCTATTTTCCTGTGCTCCCTGCTAGCTCAATAATACAAGATTTTCCTGGAAATCCTTTTTTACTATATTTGCCAATGGTATCTCATAAAAGCACAGAATTCCTTCCTGCATCATTTGCTCCCTGCTGGAGAGGGCAAGTCTCCTACTGCTTATTAAAGCAATCCCATAGGATGCTGTGTAGGCTTCAAGTCTTCAGTGGAATAAGTTTTCTACTATCAAAAGTACACTATCACCTCAGTAAATTAAAAACTGAATTAAGCATGACTGCATTGGTTGTCAGAACCAAACCAGTTCTATGCAGAGAGAGGCACAAACAGACTCACTGGCCACAAGTTCACCCATGAGAAAAGCAGGCAGCTCCCAGGGCACATGTAAGAAGTCAACATCAACAGATGATTTTGTGGGGGATGGTAATTTTCCTTGCTTTTGTGTAATCTCTAGAGACAGCTGATATTATACAGCTGCTCCAGCATTACCACCATTAGAGCATTACTGAAATAACCATCTCATTACACACAGTAATGAAACTGTATTTTATTATAAGCAAAACAGCTTTTATATCACCAAGAAACCAGGATCTATACACTTTTCAAAGAGCTACCCATGTAGAAATAACTTAGAAATCAACTTATACTTCCAATTAGAGGGGGAAAAAAAAAGCATGGAGTGTTACAAAGAAACAAAACCAACCCCAAAAGTAATCAGGAAAAAAAAGCAGACCTCATTATGCAACATCTGCTAATATCCTGGTCCTTCCAGACAACAACAGTCACTAGCTCCAAGTCACAGTATTCCAAAATAAAAGTGACTGCTTGTTCAAACTTGCTCAATGCTTTCTGCTTACCAATTCCAGACTTGCTATTTGGCAAAGCAAATCTACTAGTACACACTGTGTGCTCCTCTAGAACCATTTCAGCATCTCCTTCTTCCAAAAAAGAAAACAGCACAAAGTCATGGAGTACATATACTGCATCTTTGTGGGGAAAAAAAAAAAGAAGGAAAAACATGGGGGTGTGGAGGGATGTCTGATGCAGTGAAAAGGCTACACAGACAACTCATAGGCAACAGCAGAAGCATATCTGGGAAGCCTGGAGAAAGGCAGGAAACCATCTTCAGTATTCTGCATTGAAAGGGTAGCCCTTGTGAGTTTTGCACCTGGAGGAAATCAAAAAGCAAAGATTATCTCACGTCCCAAAGACGTTGTATGCAGCTGTAACCACTTCAAAGAGCCACCAAGGGAAGAGGTTAACTGCATAAAAGCAAAGTCTGTTTCTCTTTTCCTTGGTGGCATGCTGCATTTCCAAACAAAGATTTTGAGTGCCTTCTGTTGTTTGGGTGATGGGACCTAGAGGTGCTTTGTAGACAACTAAATCAAGTTTTTGCTGTTTACTGACAGGAAGACCTTTCTTGTAGCCTTCCAAAAAAGATTTAATATCTGAATCTATTCTTCCAAGCTGCAAAGCCTCACATTGTAGTTTGAATGTTCATCTGCCCTCCCAACAACTCCTGAAGAACACACAGATTTTGTACTTAATGTACTTAAGAGTGATGAGGAAGACAAAACACCACAAGCAAAGATAATCAAGATTTTAAGTCTGCATCATGCTCATTCCTCCAATATGGACAAAAAAATTACAAATAAGAAGCCTCCCTGAATTCCAGCTACAGAGTTTCTTGGTGACTGAACTGAAAATGAAGTTTCCTCAATGCTCACCATGTTTTGGCTCATAAAATGAATACTTAAAAAAATCTTACTCTGGAAAGTTATTTTGAAGATGACCCCTTTAAAAATTCAGTTTGCATATCCTGAATTTCAGTCAAGACTCCCATCTGTAACTTCATTTACTGAACTATAACTACAGGATAACTTAATAGCTTAAAGAAAAGGAAGTGCCACTTACATGGTCATTTCACAGGCTCTCCAGTTTCTATTAAAGCTGAGAATAGTTGCCATCTCCTCTTTAGTCAGTTCAAAGTCAAACACCTAACAGGAGAAAAAGCTGGAAATCACCTCTTTGAACAAATCAGTGCTTGTAAGCAAATAAAATATTAAGAAAAAAAAAATCACAAAATTAAAGAACAAGTCCACAGTGTAGGGTGCTTGTTGGAAGTGACTGCTTCATGAAGGGAAAGGAAAAAAGGAAAAAGAGACAACTCTCTAGATTTCTGGGCCTCCTCTGGCTGGGGTGGGAGAGGCAGGAACTATAGAATCTCAACTGCAGTTGCACATGCCAGCTGTTTTAAGTTTGATGAGCAATGTGTAGCAGAATGCCTCCATCTTCCATCTGTGAAGGATGCATCTTTCTGTGCTATGCCAAAGTAGTGGCTGCAAGACCTCCATATTCCACCTAAAGCCACTGAGTGTTTGGAAGCAAAATCTTAATATTGGGTCCAGTCCAGGACCACTGAACCAAGAGCAGCAACATAGTTTGTGGACACCAGGACTACTTCCTTAAAAGTGCTTGCTCTGCAGAAGTCTTGGGGTGTGCTACTGCACTCAGGCCCCAAATAAACTGTCAAATGACACATTCACGTGACACAGAAGAGGAAGAATCACAATGTGACTGCTCAGATTATCAGTATTTCCTAAAGCTTTGGTCACTCCTGCTCTCCCACTGTAATCTTAAGTTCAGCCCTCAGAAGACTGTAGGCAAACACATGGAGAAAAAGCCCAGTCCCATTGTCAGAAGAGCACCTGGGAAAGGTGAGAAATGATCACTGCTTGCTGTACAGGGAGAAGCCAAGCCATCCCTGGCCATGCCATGCACCCAGCTCACTCCTCATGACTCACCTTGAAGTTCTCCACAATGCGCTGTGGTGTGATGGATTTGGGAATCACAATCACGTTCCTCTGGATGTGGAACCGAATGAGAACCTGCAAGAGGCACAACACTGTATCAGAGAGGGGATGGCTCCAAGCAAAGCCTGTTCAGCTGTTGCTTACTGTACATGGTACAATTCAGCTGAATTAACCCACTCTTTGGAGCTGCTTTTCCAATTACACCTGAATTCTAAACAGCACTTCCTGAAGCGCACATAGAGGAGTGGTGGAATCCCACAAAGCTGCCTTTCTCCTCTCCCCTGCAATTTAGTGACACTCAATTCCTTTCCCTCTCACCCAGATTTTGAGCAGGTCATTCAAATGTTCCCTTCTTTGCAACAGCACTTGAGATGGAAAGACAAACAAGGCAGCATCTGAAGACAGGGTGAAGAAAATGTTTCTTGTGATGATCAGAGCACTCCTGGAAGGCCACATAAGGAACCAAACCTGCATTGCTACCTAACACCACAGGTGACAGGGAATGAAGAGCCAGCCTGCCCTCCACATTGTCATTAGCTGTCCTTCATGCTGGGCTACAGGAAGGGGTACTCTGGCACCTACCCACCTGTGCTGGGGTTTTGTTGTGCTTGGCTGCAATCTCTTTGATCTTGGGGTCATCCAGAAGGGAAGGATCCTCGGGCTTAGCCCTACACAGAGAAAACAAATCAGGGGCAAGAAACCTCCACAGGTCCAACCCAGTAAAGACTTGTATCTAGATAAAAAATGAATGCTGCACATGTAGCCTCAGTGCTTCCAGAATAATCCACACCAGCTCTCTGGCAAAGCAATCTTACCATGGTCTGTCAGGAGAGCCAAGGGGACTGTAGGCTGTCACAGCAATCCCTTTGGACTGGCAGTACTTGATCAGCTTCTCCTGGGTAAGGTATGGATGGCACTCCACCTGCCAACATAAAAGTATAGGGACTGACAGTGACTTAACTGCTTTAACACACTCCAAGGATTAGTTTTTAATCAAAGGCTGATTTTTGTGCTAACTCAATAGTCTCTAAGCAATATTATACACTCCTTATTTTCTCTATGCCACACCCCCTTTCTACTATCTATAGTAGCTCTCCTTGCAGTGAAAGGTCCAAGGACTGTGACAAAACTCCTTAAAACTTTGCTGATCCAGATCATCTCTAGCATATGGGTGACCTCTACACAATTGCTTCAAAATGGGACAGCAAAATGCACACCCAGGAGAGCTGTAAAACCACAGCAATAGGACTGCAGACTAGGGAAGTACAAAGTTCTCTCTTTACCCCAATTAAATGTGCCATAATATCTTTTTACAGCTACCATAAAAACTTCAAGTTCAGCATTGTTTCATTAGTCTTCATTAGTCAATATTCATACTAAGCACCTCTAGTCTGAAAATGTTGAGAATGGTGTCCTGCTACAGATTTTAGACCTTCAGCCTATTACAGAGCATTTACAAACACATGCATATAGCATGGACTTCCATAAGAATAGCTGCACAGTGGAATACAGACTCCTTCACAGTGGATCTGTGCTCTGGCAGGCAGATGCACAGATATGGAGTGTGGAACAGGAACTTTTCACATGTCAGGAGGCAGTGAATGAACATGACCATTTGATACTTTGCACAGAGGGACTTTCAGGATAGCTGCACACCAGGGAGCATTCCTTTTCTTTCAGCATGCAACAGCAAGAACCCTGTGGACTAGGCTGCCATTTGAGGCCTCCTGCAGCTGCACTCTGAGGGCAGTCCCTGGAAATTTGTGCTGCTGGCAGGTGGAGCAAGGGAGTGCAAAACATGGAATCAGTTTACAGCCTCAAGCACTTTATTTGTGGTTCTAGCTGCCTGCTGTTATCAGAGGCCTGCATGCCTGTTTCCCCTCTGAGACATGCTGGAATATTAAACAGAACAGAGAGCTCCATTTTTAGGACATATTATACATATTTATTTTGCTTCAGCAGTTGCAGAAGGACAGCTATTTAAGAGTAATAGAGCATCTAGTTTCCTCAACTATTCAACAGGTAGAATTTATGCAACACAAGCAAGGCACAGTCATCCCCCCCGTCCACTGGCACTCAAGCTGAACAATTAAATTAAGTACTAGCCTCATTGTTATGTAATTACTACCTTGCCAAATTAATTTCTCACTACAATTGAAACCAACACACATCCTGGCTTTATTTGAAATAAATAAAGAATGGGAATGACAAGAAAGACAGTGGATTACATGTGAAATATCTGCACAAGGAAATTGTTCTCAGGAAGCACTCTCACTATTAGCCCAACTGGTAAGTGTTAGTAACAGCAAGCTTTCAGGCTTGCAAGCATTTCTTCAGAAGCAGTAGTTCATGAAGGACAGGGACCAAAGACCCAATGCTTTGTGCTAAACTTGATTATAACCACCAATCATTTAGAGCCTGAGAGCATTTACAAGTGTGAGAGCTCCCCTGTGCCAGAGATAAGGGTAATTATAATGCAGTGATAGTGGCAATGAGGTGTGGCAGATGTTGAAAGGTGTCATAAAACTTAAACTAAGCTTTCTGAAAGGGCTTTGGGGCTGATAATGCTCAAGTTACCACAATAAATGACCCGGTTTTACTAATCCAGTATCAGGAATTAACTGGAGTCCTTCAAATGTCATAAAAGTCAAAGTCAGGTCTAGACAGACCCCACAGGGGTCTGTCCTGGTACTTGTCCTCTTCAGCAACCTGTGCCAGTCTATAATCATGTCTATCTTGAAGGTGATGTCAAACTGGGGAATAACCAGCCAAGACACTCAAGGGCAGAACTGCCACTTCAGAGGGACCCATTCAAGCAGAAACAACAGGCAAACAAAAACCTGAAGGAATTCAGCAAGGCTGCACACAAAGCCATGCACCTGGGAAGGAAAAGCCCAAAGCCATGCACCTGGGAAGGAAAAGCCCCTGGCAACAGCACAGGCTGGAACTTGACTACCTGTAAAACAGCTATGCTAGAAAGGACCTGGGGGGTCATAACAGACTGAACTGGACATGAGCCAGCAGTGAGCCCTGGCAGCAGGAACATAAGCCAGTAAATTGTAAGAGGTGACTATTTTTGCCTCTAGTCAAACTTGCCAGACCACCTTCATAATACTGTGTCCAGTTTTCCTCTTCCCAGCTCCCCTCAGCAGCAGAAATACTGACAGACTGCCATCAATCCAGCAGAGAAACTCCAGGATGGGTAGGGGCTGGAGGACCTGCTCTACTGGGAAAGGCTGAGGGAGCTGGCCTGGCTGTGCCTGGGGAAGGGAAGGCTTCAGAGCTTCCCTGCAGGCCAAGCTCTTTAGTGGTGCTTGGAGGAAGGTAGCAGATGCAAGCTGAAAACAACAGAGGTTGAGATTGGATGTAGGAGAACTCTCTCTCCCTGCCATATCCTTGAGGGGGTCAGGGAGCAGAGCACACTGCCAGGGAGGCTGTGCAGTCTCCATCTTCACAGCTTTTCAAGATGGATAAAGCCCTGGACAACCTGGACATCAGGACTGATGCTCCTCCAAGCAGATGATCTCCCAAGGTCTCCTGTGATCTGAATTTTCCTAAGATTTCAGTCAAGTGCTGTCTACACAACTTCTACTCTATTGCCTACCCTGCAATGCCATTTCCTCCCTCCTCCTAACCCTCATTTAGTCCTGAGTCCAGAAAGCAGGTTCCTCATCAATTCCTTCAGTCACCAGCAACAGGAACTGGCTTCCCCACAGGAGTGCCATGAAAAGGTCATCTAATTCTCTCTATATATACATACACCAAGTCCTACTCTACTGCAAGGAAGGTTTTAGAGCTCATTTGAGCTCCTCCTCCTTCCCTCCTACAAGAGGAGATTCTGGAGCTGCTCATTGCCAGATTTCCAAGCAGTAGCACAGAGTTCATAATAAACAAGCACCTTGGCATCCAGAAGCAGCTGGAGGGTGAGACTGAAGAACATGTAGTGTCCACTCCAGTCTATCTTTCTACAACCTTATTTCAAAGTAAGATCTTTGTAATTTTCTTAAAAAGCAAATAAACAACCAACCACAAGAAATGACCACACAAAGAAGGACACCACCAAACATTTGCCTCTGCCACTTTACAGCTTACCTGATTATTTGCAGGTTTGTATTTCAGTCCTGGCTTGTTCAAGATTCTTTCAATTTGCTCGTGGTTGAAGTTGGAGATACCAATGGCTTTTACCAGACCAGCATCCACCAGCTCTTCCATGGCCTGGCAGAAAGAAGCACAAAGTCAGCATCTGATATGGCAGGACCTGAAGAGCAAATGCTTCCTGACATGCCTTGTTTCCTTCATAAGAAACCTAAATGAAGTGTTTAGATTTTCAGAGCACACATCTGAGGGGAAAAAACCTCAGAGCACTGGTGTATATGTGCTATGCCTCCCACGCTTAAAGGACTCATTCTTCGAGATTAGGGAAATTCAGAGCAAGTTAGAAGTGGAAAATGGTGAATTGACACAAGACAATTTGCTATTTTCCCAGTGAGTCCTTCCAAGTAATTCTAAGTACATGAGCTTGTCTTTTGTTATCAGCAGCCTATGATGCTCTCTATCAGTCTAAACTTTTTCCTGCTGGGGCTGAACTTACCTCCCATGTCTGTAGAATATCTGTGTTGCTGGGGATAGCCACGCCTTTGTCATCTACAGGGAACAGCTCCTCTCCTGCCTGTCAGTGACAGAGAAAATGCTTGAAACACATGTTATTGGGAGGATGGGTTAACACCAGCTGAAGACCATGATCCTACAACCTCTTGTTACAGGACAAACTAATCATTATTATACTAATTATCTACATTTGTATTAGACACTAATACTCACTATCTACAGTTTTCAGTCTTTTGTTTTCATGTGGTATTATGGTGGTTTTTTTGCTTACAGTCAGTGAGGACAGATATTTCTGATAGACACCGTGCCCCCTGGCTCATCAAAATCCATATGGTGAAACCTAAGTCTACACTTATAATACAGAATGTAGAATTATAGCCATTTTACAAAAATACATGGTTGTTTTCTGCTAATAGTGAAATGTTTTAGTGAAATGCATAATAAGGACCCATTTAGGACTCGGAATATGTTCACCTTACACTGAACCAGATTTCCTGACAGGTCTTTCATGGGCAGTCTCATTGTTTAAGTTGCTGGCATAGGGAAGGTTACAACACCCTGTGTCTCAGTTAGGGCTATCTGCCAGGTATCAATTTCATTCAAAACCAGTTACTTTCTACTCATTCGTTATTTATGCCACATTTTCACTTCGACAGTTCTGTCCATGTGAAACTAATTTTAAAAATAAAGATGTTATAAAGAAAGAGGTAGAGCAAAAATTTTGATCAAGCTTTCACTGAAAGCTTAAGCTTGGACATATTCAAACTGAGACATCAGTTCCTATGCATGCAGTCAGTAGAAGAGCTAGGAACTAAAAAGTTTAACTCTTAGAGTCTGTGGAATGCTAAAGCTCCTATAACAAAGGTCAGTTCAAGCTGGATTTTATTTAAGGACTCGGTGATTAAAGACAGAAGTGAAAGACAAGCAATCTCTTATTCTGTGAGTCTGCAACATGCAGAGGAAAGAACTGTCAGACAGCAAAGTACAGCCCTCTCCCCACAAAGAAGGAACCACACTGAGCGTAACTTTGGATTTGTAGAAGGCAACACAAGCAATAATCAAAAGGAAAGAGATGTAACTTCTGCTTCCAGCAGGGAAATCCATCCCTAGGGCTCAAGGTCTGCCTCGTCCATGGCCAAAAGGGTAGCACACACCATGCAAGCAGGGATCTCAAGAGGTAAAAATCACCAGCCTGGCTCACATGGCCACAGTAAAGCTGAGCACCAGAGCAGTGCTGTTACAAAATACTCATAGGATGATCTGTGCAAATGAAGCAGTCACTGAACCATAAAGCCACACATAGCAGTTCATACCTGCCACTCACAGATAAAGCCAAGGGCCCTGCTGTTACTGTACCTTGAAACCAAGAGGCCAGTGGATGAGGTAGAGATCCAGGTAATCCAGTTTCAGGTCAGCAAGAGTCTTCTGGCAGGCTCCCTTCACCAGAGGCTTCTCATGAAAGGTGCACCACAGCTGGAGACAAAAAGCCAAAGCACAGTGACCTCTTGGGTTAAAGCTCTTGGAACTCTTCTGTACTGTTCAGCAGGATGCCTTTCCCCTTGAGAAAGTGATATGAAACCAGGTCATCCTACAGCTCTTCCAGTGGGGCTTGCTCTGTGAGCAGGACTGGCCAGTGTGTGCAGTGGCAGCACACACAACTGCACAGTGTCCTGACAGACAGCAGAAGTAGGCTGGTTTCACTTATTAAGACTTAAGTTAAAGGCATCACCCGAATTTGTGGCATAGACCCTGCACAATTCTCAGTACAGGATGAGGTAAAGTAGGAATCTCAGGAATGGCTTAAGTGATATTCTGAACTGTTCCATGCTGTACAACAGAGTAGGTAAGTAAAGAACTGGGGGATTACTTTAAAATAATAAGGCATCCCCTCCTATATCACCAGACCCATACCTTACTGACGACAAACAGGTCCTCTCTTTTCACAACGCCTTCCTTGATTTTCTGCTGGATCCCTTCCCCAACTTCATTTTCATTCTGGTACACGTAGGCACAGTCAAAGTGGCGGTACCCGGCATCGATGGCAGCCATCAC
>VWYI01011148.1:0-96624 GCA_013399455.1 Anthoscopus minutus | reverse complement strand
GGGTGCGGAGCAGGCCGCGAGTGCGGCTGGGCGCTGGGACAGGCCCGGGTGTCAGACAGGCCCAGCCCAGGGCTGTGCTCAGCGCACACGGACCCTCCGGCAGCCCCTCGGTGCCCTGGAGCCTGATGCCCGGGGCGGCGGTGACGGAGGGGACATGAGGCAGAGCTGTGCCCCTCAGGGCGCGGGAGCGCTGAGCCCCGCGTCCCCGCCGCAGCGGTGGTGGCCCGGGCTGGTCACCCTTGCCGGAGCCTTGTGGCTCTGTGTGCTGGTTCCACGACAGGACGGCAGAAATCTCGGTGTGCCTGGCTTCTGAGAGCCAGGAGAAGCTGTTCCCTGCGCCTAGTGGGACAAACGCAGCTTTGCTTAGGAGTAATTTAGGATAGAGTGAATCTAAAAAAAACCCCAAACAACGCAGCTTTATTTTGAATTTTAGAAGAGGTTTTTTGAAGGTGTTTTGAAAGTTTCAAAAGAGGAACAGTGACTTTTTAATGAGTGACGTCATGACATCATGATCATGCTGACCCTCTGTGTTTAGGGAAGTGCTGAGGACATGGCAGAATAAAATGCATGATTGTAATCGTACACAGTAGTGGCCAGCAGTCTCACATCAGAAACTGCCTTTGATGCTTTGCAGACAAGCATTCGCTGTTCTGCTGAACGCGTCACAGCGTAATGGAAAAACCCAGACTTGCCTGGAAGGCTTTGCTGCTTATTCACATGTGGAGAGTTTCTTCAGGTGCGAGTGTTTGCCCTGGGTGCCTCTCCCTGCTCTCTGCGGCTTCATATTTTTTCTCTGTTTAGCTAAGGGTAGCAAGGTAATTGGTTTTCCTCTTTAGTGCTCCTGCTGTTTTGTGTCAGCATCATCAGGCATCCCTGGCAGGATGTGATGTGCTTTTGCTTGGATCACAAAACCTTTACACAACTTGGTGCTTATCTCTTACTGCCTGGGCTGAATTTTCCCTTGTGATTTAAAGTCAGAGAGATGCCTCCATCATGTCGCAAGAGGCTTCAGGCAGAAGTTCTATATTCTGTTTTTGCTGTTAGCTCTTGCAAGTTGGAGCCTTTCCCCTCAGAGCTGTAAGGCCAGTCAGCTTTCCACTGTTTGCCTCCCCTGAAGGTCTGGTGGAAGCCTTGGTGGAGAAAGAAGTGTCACCCTGTGACAGCCAGCCTGCTAAATCTTGTGCCCTGTGTCCTTGATAACATGGCCATGTCTTTCCAGAGACCTCTGGCAATGAGGAACTGTGAGGGGGAGGAGGGTCTTGCTTTCTTTTTTTTCTTTCCTTGGTGCACGTGCACTGACACAGGAGGCATAATATCACGAGTTTTCAGTTTGTTTTGCTGGGTTTGCATTCAGTAGCTGTAATTTCAGCACAAGTTGTGACTTTGGTGATCAGTGGTGTCTAGAATCTGAGAATAGGGCCCAAAACAACCCAAGTGGGTATGTCCTTATGGACAGTGCTTACCAGAGAGACCCAGTGGCCTGCTGAAAAGACATGAAGGCAAAGTAGAGAGGTTGACATTGTTGCAAGGTGTGATCATCTCTACAACTAAGGGGAAGAGCTGCAGGAGTCTGCAGCTTCACAGCCACTGACAGATGCAGACGTAGCTTAAACCAGGGTTTGGAGGTGAGGGCATGCAGGCTTTAGGCTTGGATCGCTGGGAAGCACAGCAGGAATTCCTGCTTTGCTTGGAAGGGAGATTTATCTTGCTCAGTGAGAGGTTCCAGTTCAACCTCTGGATGCCAGGAGGCAGTTCTGAGGGGCCTCAGTAGAAGACTCGGCCTCTTTTTCACTCTGAGCTCAAATCAGCCCAGGAGCATATCTTCATCTGCCATATTCTCAGAGCTGATGATGCTTTTTGTCCTAATGCTTTTGTCCTTTAATCACACCTGCTAAACTAACAAGCTCAAGGCACAGCCAAGGATGAGGAAGTGACCCTGCCATGCTTCTGTGGTGATTATTGTGTGGGAAGGGCAGGTTTAGTACAGCAGGGGAAACCTGGGCAGGGGGAAACCATGAAGTGCCCCAGGCTGGTCAGGATTCATTCTGGTTGGCTCTGAAACTAGTGCTGTACCTAGGGTGACTGAGTTCTGGCAGATGGGAAGCACCTGTGTGTCCCCCACAGTGCCCCTTGCTGCTGAGGAGGGCAGCACTTCACTCCAAAGGAGCATCCCGTGGGCTGGGTCACCCCTGCTGGGCAGGAAAGTGGCTGCCCTGGGGACAGTGGCAGTCCTGGGGACAGTAGACTGCTCACCCAGGAGCTCTAGGACACAGTAAGCAGGACTGAGAGGTGAAAGGAAGCATCAGGCACCCAGCATCACCCTCTGAGCCATCCTTGGCTCCAGGGAGGGAGTGGGATGGCCTGTAATCTGTAGTGACAAAGAGAGGGTGGAGAGGAGGACAGGGAGCAGATTAGTGTTTGGCTTAAACTGAGGCTGGGGAAAGGGGAGAAAGGCATTTACTCAATTGTTCTGTGGTGGTTTTTTCTCTCCTCAGTTACCTGAGGCAGAGCCCAGAAGCGGAGTAGTGAGAGGTCTGGAAGAAGCAATGATCCTGGCCCTGGGAATACACAGTAGTGGAAGTGGAGCAGCCAGTGCATGTCCAGGGAGAGTACACACAGTGTGCAGTTTGCCTGAAGAGAGGAGGCATCTGGGCACACCAGTGCTGGGTAGGAGGATTACTTGGAAGAGATGAAAGCTGAGGGCAAAGTGAAAACAAAGCCTCTTCAGGCAGCCCAAGTTGCAAGGTCAGGTAGGCCGGTGGAGGTGGGAGTGCTGCTCCCCAAAATGTGAGTGCTCTCTTGACAGTCATCTGCTCAGAATGAAATTGCAGAAGTATTGAACACTTGCAGCAACTGTCCCTGCAGCGGCTGTGTCAGTGCTGGGAAACTGAAGCAAATGGGATACAGGTTTTTGCCTTGTAAGAGCAGAGTTCTGGGAAGTTTGGGCTCTCTGCTACTAGCAGGCACTGCCCTTGCCAAGGGAGGAAGGCTTTAGGACCCACCAGTGAAGGGCTGTGGGGAGAAATAATCTGATCTGCTGATCCCACAGATGAGACTCCCCTGCAGTTGCTTGGACTGCTGGGTTGTGTTTACAGGCAAGGACCCTGAAAAAGTGGTGATCATTGATGCTGTGGCCTGAAGGCTCCAAGGCCTGGACACAGTTCCTACTGGTATCACTTGATAAGCTGTTGGGACATCAAGGAGTAACACGTGTTGTACTGGATGGTGCGTGCCAGAAGATGGGCAGATTAGTGGCACCACCAAGGATGGTGCTGGGAGTTCAGCTTGGAAAGCATTTTAGAAGCAGTTGGAAAATGTGTTGGCTGTTGCAGTGCAGATCCTGATAATTTTGTCTGTGGGAGAAGGGGTGGGTTTGGGATATGTGTCTTGAAGGTGAGGTGTTAACTACATAGCTCTGCAGGGACAAGGGGTGGAGTTTATAATGAATATGCAGTAAGATGATGATTGTGTTAAAGATGGAGTTTGAATAAGGGTGAAACAATTCTTAATATATCTTTCAATTAAATGCAGGGTGGAAGGGGAAGAACATAAATTGCAGATGGTATCAAGGGATGGCAGAGGTGACCTGTGTGGAGACCACTGAAACAAACACCCTGTCCCATGCCAGAATTTAAGCTCACAGTTCTGTGCCTCAGGAATACTTCTGGAGACACAGGGGCACTTTTTGAAGGAGATCCATGCAGAAAGATCTTAATTCCAAGGGGACTGCAGCTGGTGGATGAGCTATGTTTGAACAAGGAAACCCATGAAGGCTCGATGGGCACTGGGTAACGCGTGCTGGAGAAAGTATTCACTAAAAAGACAGCACTCCAGACTTCTGCTTCATAGTAAGATTGTACCTTTATTTTTCAACAAAAATGTGTATCTGATCTCAGCAGAGCTAAGTCTTATCCCAGCCTGGGGATTACAGAAGGTTTTATGGGCTGCTTCCTTTAGGAAGCTGCAAAGCAAACGTTCTTGGATTACCTTTTCATGAACTGAAAGTGGAAATGTTGGAAAGAAGTCCATAAGGCACTTGTTTTCTTGAACAAAGGTTTTGCCCTTTTGCCTTGAAACCCGGTGTACAACTTCATGATTGGGTTTGGTCACCTGCCCAGGCGTTGGGAGCAGAAAGGTGCCACAGCCCCAAAAGCAAATACCTCCTATCTCACCTGGGGCTGTGGGGCCAAGGGCAGTGGCAGATGAGTGGCTGGGCTGAAGGGAGAGGAGGATGGAGCTAGAGGGGCATTGGCTGCGGCCAGAATTTGGCCCCGAGGCTGACAGAGGAAATGCCGGCACTTTGGGGGCTGAGCTCCCCGTGCCAGCAGCCAGACCCCCGGGCTGTGTGACATCAGGGATGTCCCTGCTCTGCCGGGACTGGGGACAGCACGGGTGCCTGAGGGATGGCCGCCCTCTGCTGCCCGCAGGGGAATGGGCAATGTGGAATGTGCCCTGTCCCAGGGAAAATCCACACTCTCAGGAGAAAACCTGGCTGAAAGTACTGCCCACCATGCACCTGTGTGTTTCCTGCTTTTTTTTTTCCTAAGTAGGAAAAACTCCTTTCTCAGTTACTTTTGGAGTGATAAAACTGCTGGACCTTAGTTCACATTTCTCAGATTTTTCTCTCATAATTGCAATCTATCCTCCTCAGCCTGTTGTGCTGAAGCAAGAGAAATTAAAAATGTAAATGTGTAGTTCAAAGTCTCTCCGTCGCTAAATGTGGATTACTCAATCCATGTTTTGACAGAAATGATAACAGCCCCCATGTTATTCTTTTGAAAAAAATTTACTGTATCTTTCAGAAAGAATAAACAAAAGATGATCACTGTATACATATGCTGTGACTTCACTGGCTGCAGGAGGAAAAATGTGATAAGAAAGTCAGATAAATTGATAGGAAGAATATCAGACCAAGCTCTGAAGGAGGGCAGGATTCTGCATCAGTATTCTGTATTGAATGGGTAGTCCTTGTGAGTTTTGCCCCTGCAGGGAATAGAAGACTTTGTTTTAGTCATAATCTTCTTTTCTAGCTTTGCTTAAAGAAGCCACTAAGGTGGGATCTAAACTCTGTAATTGAAGGATGGGTTAATTCCAGACTTATTTTCCTCTATATGTGGTTTTTGTACACTTGCAACATCCCAATTACTTCATCATTCAGGTTCTTGAAATTCTATGAAGTATTTAGATGTAAAACTTCTGTGTATATAGTATTCATAACTTATGGGTTTGGAGGAAAACACTGAATGCTACCACATACATGCTCATTGTATAGACTCTCCAGTTTCTGTTAAAGTTGAAAATAGTTGCCATCTCCTCTTCAGTCAATTTGAAGTCAAACACCTAAAAAGAGAAAACCACCTTTTTGAACAAACCAGAGGCTGTAAGCAAAATCCACAAAATTAAAGAACAAATCTGCAAAGGAGTGCAGCTGGTTAGAAGACATGACTGCTTCATGAAAAATGCATCTCTGTATCACCAAGAATGCATGGGCAGATGGAATGGAAAAATTCATCCAAAGTTGCAATGACACATGCCAGCTGCTACAGGACACTTGGCAGGCTCTTGCACCTGCCACTTGTGAGAGATGCATCTTTCTTTCCTATTCCAAAGGCACATCATGAAGATGTCCATATTTCACTTAATCTATCTAGGCTTTTTCATATCTCAATGACCAGTTGCAGTCAAAGACCACTGAATTAACAACAGACCAACATGGTTTGTGAAGACCACAACTGTTTTCTTAACATTGCTTGCTCTACATAAGCCTTTTGTGGTGTACTGCTGCACTCAAGTGCCAGTGAAAAACCATGTGGCAATTCATCCCCTGTCTGCAGAATACAAGACACCATGTAAAGTGACTGCTAGAATTATCAGCATTATAAAAAAAGACTTGGTTCATTCCTGCTCTCCAGCTGTAACCTTAGTTTAGCCCTTAGTAGAGTGTGTAAACAGACAAAAAGCCTGGTGTTCTTGCCTGAGCAGGAGCTAGGAAGGAAGATAAAGGATCTTCTGCCTTGCTGTGCAGAGAGAANATTTTCATTCTGGTACACGTAGGCACAGTCAAAGTGGCGGTACCCGGCATCGATGGCAGCCATCACCGCAGCTGTCACTTTCCCCGGCTGGGACTGAAAAAAGCCATGGCAAAAAAAGCTCTCATCAACACAGTACTGACGACCTCTTGCATGGCAAGACAAAACTAAGAAAGCCACCGCATCCAAAGTAAATTAAAACCGAATCCCAGTTCCCGGGGGCCTAGCCGGGACAGCGCTCGCAGGGCCCGGGCCCCGCTCCTCCCTTGCCCCGCTCCCCATCGCCCTCCCGCCGGCAGCCCGAGGAGCGCGTCCCGGTACCTTCCACGTGCCCAGCCCCAGGATGGGCATCTTGGCGCCGGTGTTGAGCTGCACGTAGCTCGCCATGACCGCAACACCAGCACCACCACGGCCGCANAACCTGCAAGAACAGACAACTGAATCATTCTTCTTGCTCTGGAGGAAGCAGAGCCTGTTCCTGCAGCTGTTATCCCTTTTTCCAAATCATTCCTGGATTCCCTGCAGCCCTGATTGCCCTGCCTGAAGAGCAAAGATGGAAGTGGTGGAGCCTCATGTGTAAGGCCTCCTTTCCCATTCAGTTTTGGGCCAGTCAAGTCTTCCTGCTCACCCAGACTTCTATCAAGATTTCATTCTCTGCAGGAGGACTTGAGATGAAGCCCGAAACATCCCAGGATTTGAAGATGGGTCAAGAAAATGTTTCATGATAGCAGTCAGAACACCCTTGAGAGTGTGCATTGCAGGCCACACAGAAAACAGACCCTGCACTGCTGCCTCTCACCAGAGGTGACTGGGAACAAAGAGCCAGCCTGTCCTCTACATTGTCATTAGCTGTGGTGTGTTACAGGAAGGGGTACCCACAGTCTGGCATCTGTGTACCTGGGCTGTGGATTTGTTGTGCTTGGCTGCAATTTCCTTGATCTTTGGGTCATCTAGAAGGGAAGGATCCTCTGGCTTAGCCCTACACAGAGGAGAGATAACACCAGAAATTTGTTTTGAGATCAATGGCTAATATTACACTTTCTCTCTCAGTGCTCCAAGCATTATCCATGCCAGCTCCCTCAGAAATTGCAAAGCAATCTTACCATGGTCTGTCAGGAGAGCCAAGGGGGCTGTATGCAGTCACAGCAATCCCTTTGGACTGGCAGTAGTTCACCAGCTTCTCCTGGGTGAGGTATGGATTGCATTCAATCTGCCAGCAGAAGAGTACAGAGACTGATAGAATACAGCTGTCACTCACTGCAGGGATTATCTCCTAGTGCACTGAAGGGCAGGTAATTGTCCTCATGTGCCAGGCTTTGAAAAGTATGATTCAGCTGTAGTTCTCTACAGCACCTGCTTCTGCAGGGAGATTCCTTGCACCTCTGGGTCTTTGGGGAAAGAGCATTCCATAAGGCTCTTTGGGCTCTTTGGTCCTGCTTCTTCGGCATATTCTGAGATTTCTCAGATTTCTAAGCAGGAGCTTAGCAAATATTGAAAACCCCAATGCCTCACATACTCAGCAGTAATATGGAGTGGGATTAGAAAGACATTCTGCATCTGCTCTGTTCTCCCCCCTGTCTGTTCTAGACATAGAAGCTCCCTTTCTCATGAACTGGTGTCTCTTTCTCATGTGCTATAATTTTGGATAAGGATGCAATTTTTCCTTTCAGCATGCTCTCTTTTTGTAACTGCATGCAGAGGAAGAACTGGCAGGCTCTGGAGACTGAGGGAACTTAGTGCACTTAGTGAATATGCAAAGAAGTACTCAATTCAGAACTGTTAAGAGATGTCTGAGTCTATCCAAGGCCCCTTGAAGGGATAAACTTCTGCATACAAAGGGGCAGTGGCTGCTGTATGCTGACGAAGATTAGGTGATTTTTTTTTAATATGTGTGCATAAAAACACTTTATTTCTGATTTTACAAAAATCAGGGTAGATACCAGGAAGTCACTAGTGTGTAAGTAAACGCTCTGCTTCTGTATAGAAGTTAAAACTGACCTCCCTTTCCAACTGGGTGACTGAATTGTGGATTCCTGCATGAGAAAAAACACATGTTGTGTGAACAATTACTTGTTCTTAAAAACAGATTGATGCCATTACTAAGAACAAGAATTTTAAAAAATTCTTGTGGTAATCTGTGTACACAACTTCATTCCCTATCAGGACACAGATCTACAACATCTTTATGTGTACTCAGAAATAATCACAGGGTGTAATTTTGCTGTATCTGCTTTGTTCTTCCTTTTCCCGTCTCCCAATTCAGCTGTGATCAGATCTTTCTAATCCCACAAAACCTGTCACCTGCAGTCACTTTGCAGCTCACCTGGACATTTGCAGGCTTGTGCTTCAGCCCTGGCTTGTTCAAGATTCTTTCAATCTGCTCATGGTTGAAGTTGGAGACACCAATGGCTTTTACCAGTCCACAATCCACCAGCTCTTCCATGGCCTGGCAGAGAGAGGAGCAGACTCGGCACCAGTGTACAAGACAGGCCCTGAAGGATTTATTCCTTGTGTGGCTTCATCTCCCTTCATGGGCAAGCAAAGACAACTGTTTGGAGCTGCAAAGATTGTCTCCTGGGGAAAGTGAACACTGGTGTATTTGTGCCTTGCCTTCCATCTCACCCAAACCCAAGGGCTCTTTTCATGAGATGGCAGATATTCAGTAGTTTTCACATGGGAAATAAGGATAATCAATGATGTGTTCTTGAGCCAGCACCAGAGGGCTGTAGTGCAGGCTGTGGGTATGATCACAACCTAATTTATTTCACCAGAGTGTATTTGAGCAGTTTAAGAACAGTGGTGAGGGCAGTTCTGTTTCTGTAACAGGCAGAAACAGGCAGTTTCTGGTCAGGCAGTCTGGCTTGCAGCTTCACTAAAGATTATCAGCTTGACAGAGCATGTATGCTTTGAAAAGCTTTGTATATGGTGCAAAAAGTTCATAAGAACTTTGTGGCTGCTGAAGGCAATGAAAACATGGAAAAGACTGCCAGTAACAGAAAACATGATTTTCCATGAAGGCAGAACTTACCTCCCATGTATCTAGAAAATCTGTGTTGCTGGGAATAGCCATGCCTTTGTCATCTGCAGGAAACAGCTCCTCTCCTGCCTGTCAGTGAAAAAAAAATGATTAAACACTCTTTTTATTGGCAAGTTAATACCAAGACAGCTGTAGACCATGATGGCTTTAGCTACTAGTACAGAAAATACTAATATTTGTCTACATTGTTCTTGGGCAATTTTGCCAGCAGTCATTCCTAGTAGGAATGTCAGGTGTGTGTCCTGCATCCAGCAGAGTAGTGACTCACTAGAACACATACAGATAAGCAAGTCACACCCCTTGTGGAACAAACAGGCTTCCTGTACTCATCTATTATTTCTATGAGACAGAACAGGGTTTTTTTGGCTTGGTTTGGGGTTTTTTTATGAAGGACTAGTTAAAGTCCCAGGAACATTTAAGTCAGATGTAGGCTGAGCCACATCTGCTGAAGAAGAATTTATGGAAACACACAGGTGTTCTGTGAGGGGAGCCCCAGTTTAAGTTGGTGACAAATCAGAACAACCCAGATGTACAAACTCAGAACCCCACATCTCCACATTGCTCCACATCCAGTGTGCAGATGTCAAGAGTATTATGACACTTTTACTCAAGCTCTTTATTCACATAAAACTAACCATGACAGCTTTGCAAGTGTGACAAACAGTTGACAAGCTCAAAAGCAACAGATAGGATGGTCTTAACTTGTCTGCAGTAGGAAGGAAAAGCCAAGACCAGGCACAGACTGAGACACCAACTCCTTTGAAGTATGTGAAGGATGAGATGTATTTCGTGTACTTCTGATGTGGATTTCAGAGAGTCTCACCTTTTGAAATCCAAGGTCTGTGGAACAACTTTAAGGCTCCTACAGCAAAGGTCAGCTCAATCTGTACTGAGTTAAGGACTCAGTGATTAAAGAAAGAAATGGAAGAGAGAAACATGCTCTTGTTCTATGATTCTGTAACACGCAGAGGAAAGAATTTCTGTCAGGCAGCAAAGTACAACCTTCCTTCCCTCAAAGCAGGAGAGGATGATATAGGCCAAAGTTAAGCAGCACGAGTCAATCTTGCAGCCCGAGGTGTGACCTTGGTGCTGGGGCTGCGTGCCTGCTCTCAGGGGGGCAGAGATCAGAGGCAGAGCAGAGCGGGATGGGCAGCACCAGGGCACTGCTGGCACAACAGGCACGGGCTCTTTCTGCTGCTGCAAGTGCTCCTGGCACTTGTGAGGAGCTCTCCCAGGAATGAGACCTGCTGCTACTGTACCTTGAAGCCCAGAGGCCAGTGCATGAGGTAGAGATCCAGGTAATCCAGTTTCAGGTCAGCAAGAGTCTTCTGGCAGGCTCCCTTCACCAGAGGCTTCTCATGAAAGGTGCACCACAGCTGGAGAGAAAACCAGGGCATAGTGTGACCTCCTGGGTTAAATATCTTTCCTGAAGGAAGAACAGCTAACACACTTTCTGGGGTAATTTCTGCTTAACACATATTTTGAACAGTCCTATGAAAATAAAGAATGTGGAACACATCTTAAGATAACACTCTACAAAATACGAAGTTTTTACCAGTATGGCCTGAAGTATTCTCCTACTTACTCCATGCAATAGCACACAGCCTTTCCCCAATGCTCCAAACTTCCCTCTATGCATACGTTGTCAGAAAGGTTTTCCCTGGATCCTAGGTCACCTTACCTTGCTGACAACAAAGAGGTCTTCTCTTTTCACAGCTCCTTCTTTGATTTTCTGCTGGATCCCTTCCCCAATCTCATTCTCATTCTGGTACACGTAGGCACAGTCAAAGTGGCGGTACCCGGCATCGATGGCAGCCATCACCGCAGCTTTTACTTGCCCAGCTGGGGACTGGAAAAAAGAAGGTTAAGGTCCCAAATCAAAGCATAGAGATTTCCTAGTTATCTAGCAACTAAAGAAACACATACAATGGGGTTTTAAGTAGACTTTTTCCATGCCTTTTTTCTCAGAGCTCTCTTCATCTTACAAATGCAGGCTGCTGGGTTTGAAGCCAGCCTCCAACCATTTATCCATAGCCCCAGTCCCAAGCAGGCTCAGCCAAGAGCCAGGTAGAGCAGAGCCCCCAACACTGCCAGAGACGGACCAGGGGGAACAAAGTTTTGTTCCAGGGAGCTCTGCAGTGCCTCTTGCTCAACACTCCTCGCTTCTCAGTGCTGTGTCTAAGAAGAGAAACAGTAAAATGGCCCAGCTGGGAGAATTCTACTTCTATGGGGAGGGCAGAGGTCTGTGCCTTAGTTATCCACATCACTCTAGAGTGTTATACTGTGCTCGTCCTAGGGCACATCCCACCTGTTAATTTGAACTTTTATGTCAGCTGCTTCCTTCAGAGACAGAAGAGGTATGCAATTCTTTGTGTATCTAAACCCTGAAAGGGCTTGCAAGAACTGTGCACAAAGAAATGTTGGCATATCTTGTTCACACAAATCCAGCAATGCTTGTTTCTAGGCATTGTATAGATCAGTGGTTTTGTAGTCATCCTAACAACGCTGCAAATCTCTTTGTCAGAACTTGCTCGAAACGCATGAGTTGTCTTCTGAAGCTGTACCTTGTTACCAGATGGTTCCCGGGGACCTCGCCCAGCATTCCAGCTACTCAGCAGGGAAATGCTCCAGTGCAGTGGCACGGGAAGGGGCAGGGAGAGGAGCCCGGGAGCCTGGTCGGGATAGCAGGGGCTGGATGGGATCCGCGCATCCCTGGCGCCAGCGGCAGGAGGGCGCAGCGGGAAAGCGGCTTCAAAAGCAGCGCAGGGGCTCTGCCTGCGGAGCCCGCCGGAGGGACAGGGCATCCCGGGCGGGGCGGCGGGGACGTGTCACCGAGCCGAGCTGTCCCCGCTCCCTGCCCACCGGAGGAGACGGCACCCAGCCCCGCGGGGCCCCGTTACCTTCCATGTGCCCAGCCCCACGGCGGGCATCCCGGCCCCGGTGGGGAGCTGCACGCAGGTGGCCATGGCTCCAGCCGGGAACGCTGCTCGGCAGCACCGCCCGCCCAGCCCTTTCCGGACGGCAGTGCCGGGACCCGCCCGCCCGGGACAGCCCCGCAGCCCTGCGGACACCGCGCCGGGCTCGCTGCTTCTCCCCGAGCCCCCGCAGCTGCAATCTGAGGCCCCCTTCTCATCTAGCTGATGCTCATGATGACAGTGACCTCCTTTGTAGGGGTAAATTAGGAAGCAGGTATTTTAAAGAATGTTATTTTTAGCGTTTGGGAGAGGCTTCTTTTAATGTTTTTTGAAAGCCGCTGAAGAATATTAGGTGTTATGTTAAAACTTTGTTGCATGCTCGTGCTTGGAGAATTTATTCAGGTGTGAGCACCAACTGGCAACATAAATAGGGCATTTTTCTCTGCGTGCCTTTCCCACAGCAGATGCCCAGCTGCTTTGTAGCTATTTTTTTGCCCTCCTCACCAGAGGGCAGACAATAGTTTGTCTCTGTAACCCTCCTGTTTTTTTTCAGCACCATCAGCCATCCTTAGTAGGATGTGACGTTTCAGTTAACATCACAAAATAGTTACATAACAGCGTTTGTTGCCTTTTACTTTTTTCCCCCCCCCGCTGGATTTCTTCTCTGTGAATCTGCTCTGAGCATGCTCAGTCTCTTGGGGTTTGGCTTGAGGGACAGTGAAATCAATGGAAAGATTGTGTTATTAGGAGTACAGTATTAAAGCCAAGTTGTTTGTATGAGAGGCCTGCTGCCATCCTAGTCTGGGGGTTTCCCCCCAGTGGTTTCTTGACTGAGAGATGTCTCTGTCTTAGAATTTGGGCAGAAGGTTTGCATTTGCTGTAATGTTTCTGAGGTCCATTGTCCTGTCTCTCACAAAAGAAAGCACAAGTTTTGTTCCCATCTCATTTGAGAACAAAAGCTTCGTTCTTTTTAATCACATACAAAGGCCAAGTTCTGTTTGTATGTGCCATGGGGTAAGGGAACACCAGACAATGTGATAGTGCTAAACTGGATTCACCAAGTGCATCACTGAAGGAAAATCCTGGCAGAGAGGATGTGACATGCACTGAAGGAGTCTTGGTACATATGAGCTACGGATGATAAAACAAGAAGAGAACAATACCTGGAAATATTGATAACGTGTAATAGTGTGTGCCCCTCATAAAACACTCCAGTGAGTCAGTGTGGCCTCATCTGGGGGAAATACAGCACTCAGCTCTGACCTGTCAGGCTCTGGGCAGTGGCTCAGCACGAACACATGCTCCCACACCTCGTGTCCTCATCATTTTGGATATCTGCATGGCTGTAGTCAAGTTTCCCCACAGTCTGTTTTACTGAGGGCTTGTAAAGCTAGATGGATATCAGCACAGCCTGGCAGCCAGAGCAGTCCACACTTACACCACTGAGCTTTCCAGTTCTTGCTCTCCTGGCACTTTCACATCATAGGTACCAAGACTCCTCCCACAATTCTTGTCTGCACCAACATGGCTCATTATATCCAGTTATTTTAACTCCTAATCATGGCCAGTTCTTGATGCTCCTGTGACATTC
The DNA here is from genome assembly GCA_013399455.1 of Anthoscopus minutus. Classification (NCBI taxonomy): domain Eukaryota; kingdom Metazoa; phylum Chordata; class Aves; order Passeriformes; family Paridae; genus Anthoscopus; species Anthoscopus minutus. Next base: position 83,052 of record VWYI01011148.1, on the reverse strand, counting down.
AGTCTCTCAGCTTTTGTGCCATCTGTCAAGCACCTCTCATCCATGCACTCACACCCACAACCCAATGATGTACAATGCAAGCAGCTCAAGCTTGTCTAAGTGTATTCACTCACTGCATACTGAGTTAAATAGCAGTACAGTACTCAGTCAGCATTGGGCCATAAACCTTCACAAATGCTGGTTTTTGTTAATCATCTTGTTCTCAAGGAAGTCTCTTAACCACTCAGTTGCTCAAGACACAGCTCCACCTTCACATGCACTTGTCAGAGCCCACAGCTTGGTGTGGAAGTTATGGATCAGAATGCAGATGTTCTGCAGGTGCCCCGTGGCCACCAGCCCAAGGCACATGTGGAATATGGAACTGCCACACGGTCACAGCACCTCCCAGCTATCCCAGCACTGCCCAGCCAGGCTCACCTGCACCCTCCACCAGGAGGGAGAGGCTTTGTCAGGGGAAACCTCTACTCATCCACATGGTTACAGTGAGCAGGGACCTGAATTCCCACTCAATCAGCTCATGCTGAAGGGAACACAACACTTGCTCCAGTCAGGCTCTGGGCAGCAGCTCAGTATTAACATGTTCTAGTTCCACCAGGCACCCTCTGCTTCTGTGCTGTACCAGATACCTGCTTAACACTGCTTATCTCCCCTGTCCCCCCAATCTCTGTTTTTCTGGGCTTTTAACAATCAGATACCAGCACTGGCTACCAGCCAAATCAGTCCACAGTGATACCAATGCAGAGTTTCCCAGCAGATTCACATGTTGCTGTCCTGTTGCTTGTTGATCCACAGTCCATACTAAGGCTTGGTTTGCTCAATTGTTCTTTTCAGCATTGCTGTGTCAATGCTTGCTACACCAAATTACACAACCTTTGATCAAGACAAGATCTCAATGCTCTTGTGACATCATTTAAAATGGAATAGGGATGGTTATTTCCAATTACATTGTTCATGCAAGCTCATTGGTTTGTTAATTTTAACATTAGAACAGAACTTTTCAAACCAGCAGTATTTTTATTTTGGTCAAGAAAGAAACTGCACATCAATCTCTGTCCAACTTCAGCCTGTAAAAAAAGTGACTGAAATAAGCCCAGTACGAACTGGTATTCATCTGTAGGTCTGGACACTTCTCCCATTTATTTTTCTTTCCCAGAAAGCTTTGGGCTGTACTCTAGAAGTTAATTGTGTCTTTTACCTTCAGGCAGTGATTATGTGATTATTCAGGATGGGTTTTTCTCCTGCACTTACATATCCTTAACCCAGCAGCCTTAAGTGGTTCTGATGCAAGACAGTAGATAAAATCAGTTGCTAGTTCCCTCTTCTGCTTTCTCTTTTGCTATTTCAGCCATGCAGAGACACTCATGTAATGAGAATTATCATAGCCCACATCTTGTTCTTCAGAACAGTTGTACAATTTCCTTCCACCAAAGCAAAAAATCCCAAAGTCACTGCACACATAACCTGTGCCTTTGCTGGCAAGAGGGATACAGTGTGTAAGCTACATAGTGCACAGTTGGAGGCAATGGTAGAAACTCATTAGACCCCAGAGGCCTGAGAGAGGGCAGGAAAAAAAACCATCTTCAGTATTCTGCATTGAAAGGGTACTCCTTGTGATTTTTGCACCTGGAGGAAATCAGAGGAAAGATTACTCAAGGCTAAAATAATTGCTATGTAGAACAACACTGGGTGTACAGAGAAGCCTTCAAAGGAGGCTCTGCACTGAGTAACTGCAGAGTGAACTGAAGAGATTTGATAGTATAGAAAAAGCCTACAGCACCAGCAAGTTCCAGCCTTTCTCTGTTTTTCAGGCACTGAACAGTGGTGGGACCAATCTACTTTTTAGATACAGTTAAAATTCACAGAGACAGCAGCAGTTTCTGTGGCCTTGCAGACAAGACTTCCAAAGTGCATATCTGCAAGCAGCTGTGCTTTGTACTGCACAACAGATGGTCATTCACCCCTGCAACCACCTGTGTAAGAGCTGACATCAATTTCTAATGCCCCACAGAAAAAAATTATCCTAAGTTTAAAACTGCCTAATGCTCATTTCTCCCATATGGACACTGCCAAAGTTATAAAAACCCCCCTCATTTTGGAATTCCAGGCATACCAAATTTCCTGGAGAATGGATTTACAATGACTACACAGCATGACCTACACTTGCCTTTCATCCAATATTGTGGAACTATAATAACAGATGTGTCATCCCCACAATTATTTCAGATTTCAAAATACACCCAATTTGAACAGCTATACCAGTCCCTGTGAGATCAGAATAAAGATCATTGAAAATGGAAGGGTTTGAAGGACACAAACTGTCTCTTACGTGACCATTTCACAGATCCTCCAGTTTCTGTTCAAGCTAAGAAGGGTTGCCATCTCCTCTTTAGTCAGTTCAAAGTCAAACACCTAAAAAGAGAAAACCAGCTGGATTTAACTTCTTTGAACAAATCAAATCAGAAGCAAGATTCACAAGATGAAAGAACAGGTTCATGTCACAAAGGATGCTGGTTACAAGCTATGGATTCATGAAACATGGAAAGGAAAAGAAGTATCTTTGGACTTTCCAGACTCTGCTGGCAGAGGGAAGAAATAGAAGGAGACACTATGTAAAGTGCCTTATAAGCTTATCAGCATGCTGTTTCCAAGAGCTCTGTCTATTCTTCACTGTAGTTTTCACTGAGCCCTGACTTCCAGACAGACAGAAAGAGCCCAGTCCTCTTGCTGCAGGAGGCCATGATGACAAAGGGTGATAAAGGATCACTGCCAAGCCATCCCTGAGGGGCAGCACCCAGCTCACTCCCAATCCCTCACCTGGAAGTTCTCCACAATGCGCTGTGGGGTGACAGACTTGGGAATCACAATCACATTTCTCTGGATCTGGAAGCGAAGGAGAACCTGAAAGAACAGACAACAGAATCATTCCTCCTGTTTCAAAAGGTGTTTTCCCTAAGCTCTACCTGCTCCTGCAGAGCTGCATTTCATCCCTGTCCCTGCAGTCCAGGTTGCAGTGCCTGGAGAGCAAAGAGGGGAGTGGTGGAAGCTCTCATGCAAGGTCTCCTTTCCATTCTGGTTTTGGGCCAGTCAGTTCCTTTTCTTAGCACCCAGAATTTTGCAGTAGGTACAAGGCTTTCATTTCTGCAAGAGGACTTGAGAAGGGAAGTGACAACTGAAGATGAGTCAAGAATATTTTCCTGATTGATGGCCAGAGTTGGTAGTAGCATACCTTGCAGGCCACAGAATGGACAGCCTGCATTGCTTGTTAACAAGAGAAAAAAGCAGCATTGTTTACAGGTAACACCACAGAGGCTGCTCCCCCTCTTCAGACATAGTTTCCCAAATTGCTGTGTTACAGGAAGGGGTATCCACTGCGGCACCTACACACCTGTGCTGGGGTTTTCTTGTGCTTGGCTGCAATCTCCTTGATCTTGGGGTCATCCAGAAGAGAAGGTGCCTCTGGCTTAGAACTAGACAAAGTGGGGGAGAAAAGGATGAAACAACAAAGAATCACTTCATAAAGACTCTATCTAGCCTCATTAAGTGAAAAAAACCCAAAAACTTATATACATATATATATATATACACCTGCACCACTACTCAATTAGTCTGAATGCTTGAGACTTAAACCACATGAACCCACTTGGAAATTACCCATCAGGACGTCCAAGGGGACAGTATGCTGTCACAGTGATCCCTTTGGAGTGGCAGTAGTCAATCAGCTTCTCCTGGGAAAGGTATGGATGAGACTCAATCTGCCAACACAGAAGCAGAGAGTGAGAGCTGTAAAACTACTGTAGTTTTCCCTTGCTGCTGAGGTTTTTCTGAATCCTAATTTCCTAATTACAGCTTGCCTTCAGCCGACCCTGCAGGTGGCCCATGTGACAATACAAGACTGTAATTCTACAGGGCACCAATTTTATACTGAGTCTTTATGTGCTTTTTGGTTTTTTTTTCTGACAGGCTTTGTAAGAATCAATCATTATGTCAGAACAATTGCACATATCTGGATTCTTCATGCCTCCAGAGGGAACAGATCCTAGGAAAATACTCCAAAGGTAGTAGTTCAACAAGATGAGACAAAAAGAAAATATTCTGGTTCTGTTTGTATGAAGAAATATCCAGAGGGATTTAAAGCACATGCTGTATCTACTTTGTTCTCCCTTTTTCCACCTTCTCATTCAACTGTCATCAGAACTTTAAAATCCCTGAAAAGAATTCCCCTGCAGTCACTTTGCAGCTTACCTGGTTATTTGCAGGCTTGTGCTTCAGTCCTGGTTTGTTCAAGATTCTTTCAATCTGCTCACGGTTGAAATTGGAGATTCCAATGGCTTTTACCAGTCCACAATCCACCAGCTCTTCCATGGCCTGGCAGAGAGAGGAACACAGTCAGCATGCAGTGGGTAAGACATGGCTGAACACATTCTTCCTGACATGCTCTGTTTTTCTTCATGGGGAACACATTTTTAAAAGCTACTGTGTGCTTCTGTGAATTCTTTCCAACCAATTCTGCACACATAGATGGACATTCTGCAGCTGCTGAAGCCAACACCACTGCTGAGGACAGAAGATGTGTCTCTTCCACTTGTGATGAACTCACCTCCCATGTCTGTAGAATATCTGTGCTGCTGGGGATAGCCATGCCTTTGTCATCTACAGGGAACAGCTCCTCTCCTGCCTGTCAGTGACAGAGAAAATGCTTGAAAAATCTCTTGACAAGTCCACTTGAGGGCTCACAACCACAGTATCTTAAACTTCCAGTGCAAGAGTGCTAATTCTTGTCTATTCAGTCATTCCTTCATTCTTGTCTACATTCAGTTATTCCTTCCTGAGAAGTGGAAGGAATTTAAGGCATTTTTGCCAGTGACCATTCCCTGTAGGAACAGGTTTTTCTGCTGGCCCCTGGAGGTGATGGCTCACCCAAACACCTACAGGGAAACAAACCAGTCAGAGCTACAACCTCCAGTCTCACATGTGCTCCCTTCAGGTGCTGTTCTTTAGTTCCCACTTAGCAAGAACTGCTTTGTTCTTTTTCCAGGGGGTCCACACAATACCAGATCTACTGAAAAGAGGTTTTTATGTGCACTGACAGTTCTTCCATGACAACACTCAGTGTAAAGCCAGCAACACTAGGAAAGTTAGAAGAGCCTTTGTGTACAACTTATGAAAAGATGCCAAGACTGAACGGTGTTTAGCAGCTGTTTGCTGCTTTGACCATGAGACAGTTTCATTTTCATGGCTCTGTTAATAAAAAGTTAAAATAAAGCATGCAAAAAAAGATGGGCACCTCAAAGGCAACAGGTAGAATAAGGAGGGATCAGACTGAAGGAGGATAGAAAAGCTGTGACCAGAAATAGTCAAACTGAGATATCAACTCCTTCACTGATTTTGGGGGTCCTAAACTCTCTCACAGAAATTTCACCTTTTAAATTCCTGTCTCGGTGGAACAACGCTACGGCTTCTACAAGCAACGTCAGCTCAATCTGTACTGCACTGAGGACTTGGTGATTAAAGAGAAAAATGGAAAACAGATATGCTTTCTTTTGCTCTTTGATTCTGTAGCACACAAAGGAAAATTGCAGAGAAGCAGCAAAAAGCACCCCTCCTTCGCACAAGGGGTGATTTTGAGATGAACACACACTGGATTTACAAGAGAAAAGGAAAACAGCCTGTCTTATGCTTGGAGCTGGGAGAGCTGCCTCTAGATTCTCTAGTTTTTAGGCCATCATTCCAGGATCAAACAATTCCCTCTGGGGCAGAGACCAAGAACCCGAGTCACATGACCAGGGTCAGGCTGAGCACCAGAGCAGTCCTGGCACTGATAACAGGCATTTAATTGCCTTTGTCAGCCAGAACAACTGCTGGGCTGCTAAGCACAAGAAACAAAGTTATGGGCATTGCTGCTACTGTACCTTGAAGCCAAAAGGCCAGTGGATGAGGTAGAGATCCAGGTAATCCAGTTTCAGGTCAGCAAGAGTCTTCTGGCAGGCTCCCTTCACCAGAGGCTTCTCATGAAAGGTGCACCACAGCTGGAGACAAAAACCAGGGCACACTGAGAATTCCTGAGTTAAAGCTCTCGGGTGCTCTCCTGCCCAGCACAGGAATGCTCCCTGTTCTTTGGAATGAGATGGAATGAAGTCAGCTTAGTACTCTTCACAAGCAGTGAGGTCTGGGCCGTGTAGCAGCACAGAAAACGCCAGGAATAAACACATTTACATCGCAAACTTCTCCAGTGCTACGGCATTTAACTATGTTAAATGTCAAATGTCCCTAGTATAAAAACACCACAGATAAAACCAGTATGTCCATTAATCCATGACCATCTGATCCCTACCTTGCTGACCACGAAGAGGTCTTCTCGCTTCACTGCACCTTCCTTGATTTTCTGCTGGATCCCTTCCCCAACCTCCTTCTCATTCTGGTACACGTAGGCACAGTCGAAGTGGCGGTACCCTGCATCGATAGCAGCCATCACCGCAGCTGCCACCTTACCTGGGGGGGACTAAATGGAAAAAGTGCAGGGCAGGTGTCGCTGAGAGATTCTCAGGTGCTCCCTCGTCCCGCAGCTCGGTGTCCGCCTCACCTTCCATGAGCCCAGCCCCATGAGGGGCGCGCTGGCAGCGGCCCCGAGCCGCACGTACCCCGCCATGCCCGCCATGCTCGCCCCGCGACCGCGCCCAATCAGCGCCCTCTCCTCCGCGCGAGCCCGCCGGGCTGACCAATCAGCGTCCCCGGCCTCGCGCGAGCCCGCCGCGCCGACCAATCAGCGTCCCCCGCCCCGCGCGAGCCCGCCGCACCGACCAATCAGCGTCCCCCCCCCCGNGTATGTCCATTAATCCATGACCATCTGATCCCTACCTTGCTGACCACGAAGAGGTCTTCTCGCTTCACTGCACCTTCCTTGATTTTCTGCTGGATCCCTTCCCCAACCTCCTTCTCATTCTGGTACACGTAGGCACAGTCGAAGTGGCGGTACCCTGCATCGATAGCAGCCATCACCGCAGCTGCCACCTTACCTGGGGGGGACTAAATGGAAAAAGTGCAGGGCAGGTGTCGCTGAGAGATTCTCAGGTGCTCCCTCGTCCCGCAGCTCGGTGTCCGCCTCACCTTCCATGTGCCCAGCCCCATGAGGGGCGCGCTGGCAGCGGCCCCGAGCCGCACGTACCCCGCCATGCCCGCCATGCTCGCCCCGCGACCGCGCCCAATCAGCGCCCTCTCCTCCGCGCGAGCCCGCCGGGCCGACCAATCAGCGTCCCCGGCCTCGCGCGAGCCCGCCGCGCCGACCAATCAGCGTCCCCCGCCCCGCGCGAGCCCGCCGCACCGACCAATCAGCGTCCCCCGCCCCGCGCGAGCCCGCCGCGCCGACCAATCAGCAGCGGAGCCGGTAGCCGCGGGGGCCCGTTGGGCGGCCATGGGGGATGCCCTGAGGGGAGTCCCTGTGGGAGGGAGTCCGGGCGCCCTCCCGATTTTCCCCCGGGAGGAGGGTGAAGCTCCTTGCCGACAGATAAGGGCTGAGCGCAGCTGTGTCCCGGTCCGGCTGGAGTTCCTGCAGGGATCAGCTCCTGCAGCGCCCTGCGCCTGAGCCACGGGGTGTCCGTGTGTGTCTCGCTTGTGCCATGTCCCCGGGTGTTCTGACGCCCTCTCGGCTCCCTGAGAGAGACGCAAACGTGGGACAAACAGTTTCGCCTTGGGGTGAGTTTGCGGGTAATTTCGGAAATGATCGCTACAAATCATTTTAAATGCTGAGGGAAAACGTGTTTTAGTGTGTTTTCAAAACTACTGAAGAACACTGTGTTTTTAGCGAATATCACAAATGATCACGTTGTCCCTCTGCCTTCAGGGAGGTGCATATTTCAGAAGGAAACATACAAGTGTAGAAATAAATGTTAAGCGGCCTTTTAATTTCATATTTGAAACTGACTTTGCAATTCTGGAGAGGCAAAATATGCTGTATGGATGAGGTGCTGAAAGTGCAACGCAAAAGAAATTAATTTATCAACAGGATCCTTCGAGTGCTCCATAATAGCCTGTTAGGGCTGCTTGGGAGGCTTTTCTGTTTGCTTGTACTTGGGGAATTCATTCAGGTACAAGCATAAATCTGAAATATGTACAATGGTGCGTTTTTCTTTGGATGCCTCTCCCACAACGTGTGCCCAAGATTTTTCTGCTTCATTTAAGTGAAGGCAGACAAGACAATTAGTTTTCCCTTTAATCTTCCTCCAGTTTTCTGTCAGTGCTGTCAGCTGTCCTCTGCAGGATGTGGTATTGCAGTTTAATCACATAAGAGAGCAGGGCTGAGAAATGCAATTTGTCCTTCCTCTGCCTTCCTTCTGTGAATTTATGTTCTCCTGTTGGTGCTTGCTTTTCCCAAGACATGCCATGAGAGGCATCTTTTAAGCGAGGGTTTTGGGCAGAAGGTTTTGTGTTTTGCTTTGTTGGTGTGAGGCCTCCCCCAGACCATGCCAATACCTGGGAGGTGTCACTTGTTTCTGTCCTGAAGGTGTGGCAGAGTCTTTGAGAAAAAAGTATTTATTGGAACAGAATGTTTATGTTGCTGGATGTTGTCCATTGGTTCAACTTCCAGATGATTGTTAAGGTAAGAATAAAATAGGGGGAGTAAAGATTTCATCTGATGTTAAGACATTGGTCTCTGTCTTGAACTGAGTTCAGATCAAGCCAGGAGCATCCTCTGAGGTCCCACCAATCTCTCTATGTCTTCTCAAGAGGTTTTTTTGGGTTTTTTTTGAAGACTTGTGATAATCCTTGTCTGTTAAAAACAGGGCTGTGCCCAGGGTCGGGGGACCGTGGCCAGTGAGGAGGGGACAAGGTGGGTGCTGAGGGATGGCAGGGGGAAATGCTGAGTGTCCTGGGCAGGATGTGTGTCCCCACAGTGCAGGTGACTGCAGCCCACCCCTCTGTGCATCTTTGCATGGGAGGGTTTTGGGTTTTTCCTACAGCAGATGGAAAACTTTCCACCAAGTAGGTTTTTGCATTTTTAAGTTAATTTTATTTAAAATAAGTGACACCTCTGATGAAATTGTGGATCTGTGGGGTGTGCTTATCAACATCTGATTTCTGCTGCTTCAAGACTGAATAGTGGTGCTGTAGAAAATACCTTTCCTTCTTCCAAAAACCCAAATTTCATGGGATAAGCATCCCATGTCTTCACTGGCAGCAGCTGGGCAGATGACACCAGAGGTCAAGTGAAGGCTGTGTTACAAGCACATTCAGTATTCTGCATGGAAAGGGTATTCCTTGAGATTTTTGGACCTGAAAGAAATGAAAATGAGAATGTTATTTTCATATGTGACCCAAATGTGATGTAGAGATATGTTACATGCCTGCAAAGGGAGGACCTGCATCATGGAGTTACAGCAAGAATAGGTGGAGATACATGTCCTCCTTTCCCTAATGCAGACAGAGATCAGTGTTGAACATCCAGAACCCATTTTTTGTAATTCAGGTTACAGAGAATTTCCTGAGAAATAAAAAGTAGAATGTAGTTTGGCTTAATTATTTTTGTTTTTGTTTTGTTTTTAAAATGAAAATATCAAACCCTCTCCTGAAAATGTTAGGTTTTTTGGACAAACAAGTTGTGATTTTTAAATAAATTGAATTTCATGTTACCTAAGAGCTGTGACACAAAATTCCTTGTAAAGAATATTCAGAATTTAAGATTTAGAAGAAAACAAGCAGCATCACTTACACTTTCATTTCACAGATCCTCCAGTTTCTGTTGAAGGTCAGAATAGTTGCCATCTCCTCTTTACTCAGTTCAAAGTCAAACACCTAAATAGAGATACAAGTGGAAATCACTTCTTTGAACCAACCTAAGAGAAATACAAGGGCAGCTCCACACTGGAGAATCCATTTTCACACATGGACCACTGAATTATGAAGAACAACTTGTTTTATGGGCATAAGGGATTATTTTCTGAACATTGCTAATTCTAGATAAGATGTTTCTGGCATGTTCCTGTATGGGGATTCCAAGCAAGCTGTGCCTGCTCATCCATCCATGAGCCATGGAACAGGGAGTGACATCATGTAAGGATTAAATGCTGATTAAACTCTCAAAAAGTAGGCCTGGGTTAACGCTCAGTAAAGTGTAGTTAAGCATAAAGAAGGAAGAAGCCCAGTCCTCTTGCTGCAGGAGGCCATGATGACAAAGGGTGATAAAGGATCACTGCCAAGCCATCCCTGAGGGGCAGCACCCAGCTCACTCCCAATCCCTCACCTGGAAGTTCTCCACAATGCGCTGTGGGGTGACAGACTTGGGAATCACAATCACATTTCTCTGGATCTGGAAGCGAAGGAGAACCTGAAAGAACAGACAACAGAATCATTCCTCCTGTTTCAAAAGGTGTTTTCCCTAAGCTCTACCTGCTCCTGCAGAGCTGCATTTCATCCCTGGCCCTGCAGTCCAGGTTGCAGTGCCTGGAGGGCAAAGAGGGGAGTGGTGGGGCCTCACAGGAAACCTCTCTTCCCATCCAGATTTGGGCCAGTCAATTCCTTTGGTTTGCACCTGGAATTTTAGCAGTCTATTCAAGGCTTACATTCTCTGCAAGAGGACTCGAGAGGGGAAGTGACATCTGAAGGTGGTACATCCTGGAAGTCATATGATAAAAAAATCTGCATTGTTAGGGGAAAATTCAAGTAGTGCCACAATTCATGGGGAAGGGATAGAGGTTCTGCCCTTTCCAGAGCTCTGTTTTCCTGCATTGGGAAGGAGTGCCCACCTGTGCTGGGGTTTTGTTGTGCTTGGCTGCAATCTCTTTGATCTTGGGGTCATCCAGAAGGGAAGGATCCTCGGGCTTAGCCCTACACAGAGAAAACAAATCAGGGGCAAGAGACCTCCACAGAAAGATTCAGCACAGCAGGAGAGATTTGTGTTTAAATAAGAAATGAGTGGGGTATGTGTAGCCTCAGCGATTCAATCATAACCCCCACCAGCTCCCTGGCAGATTGCAAAGCAAATTTACCATGGTCTGTCAGGAGAGCCAAGGGGGCTGTATGCAGTCACAGCCAGCCCTTTGGACTGGCAGTACTTGATCAGCTTCTCCTGGGTGAGGTATGGATGAGATTCAATCTGCCAACACAAAAACAAAGAGTCTGACTGTGGCAGGACTGCTGCAATGTTGTTGTGCTCCATAAATAATCTCCTATTCCAATTAGAGGCTGTTTTTTCCCTAATTTTACAGTAGCCTACGTGATAATACTCATCCTTAGTATTAAAAATACCTATTTTGATAAAAAGTGCTTACACAGGTTTTGCTGTGGGGGTTTCACAAAGCTCATCTCTGGGTTCTTTACTATTGCAGAAAGACAGTTTTCAGGGAGGTTCTCCAACATCCTTTAAACAGTGATTGAGCAAAGTGATAGAAAAAACCCAGACTTACCCAAGTGCTCTGAAATATCCACAGAGAGGGATTTCAAGTACATGCTGTGTCTACTTTGTTCTTCCTCTTCCCATCTCCTCATTCAGCTGTGATCAGATCTTTCTAATCCCACAAAACCTGTCACCTGCAGTCACTTTGCAGCTCACCTGGACATTTGCAGGCTTGTGCTTCAGCCCTGGCTTGTTCAAGATTCTTTCAATCTGCTCATGGTTGAAGTTGGAGACACCAATGGCTTTTACCAGTCCACAATCCACCAGCTCTTCCATGGCCTGAAATGGCAAAACCATCATCCAATGTGCAAGGCAGCTCATGATGATGTTCTTCCTAATGTAACTTGTTTCCCACCACAGGCAGCACATAAGAACTATTTAGAGTTGCAAAGTTCTCTGAGAGAAAAGCTGGTGCTGGCACATTAATGCCATCTCACCCAAGCTCAAATTCTCATTCCCTGAGTGTGCAGAAATCACACGGAGTAGCATGAGGAGAAGAATGATGATACTCAGTAATTCACTGTTGTGCAAGCATTGGAGGACTGTCCCACAGATTGGAGGCCAGATCTCAACCTAAAATGTCTTTATCTCTGTGGAATTTGTTTGAGCAACTCAAGAAAGGCACACAAGAACTTTGGTGAAAGCAACTGTACAGTTGTTACTGTTCCTCAGTGAACTTTTTCTAGCTCTGCCTGGTGTGCAGCTCCACTGGAAGTGCTTGTGCAGCTCCAGGCAAGTAAGGCATGTGGAGAATAGGAGTAACCAGGGAAGGATTAGGCATGCCCATTATGAAAAGCTATTTTGTACTGCCTTATGTTCCTTCCAACTAATTTTGTGTGAATGAGTCAACAGTTCTGTGACTGCTGAAGGTAATGGAAGCATGGAAAAGACTGATGAGGACAGAGGAGATTCCTCTTCTGCTCTGTCTGAACTTACCTCCCATGTCTGTAGAAGGTCACTGTTGCTGGGTATGGCCATGCCTTTTTCATCTTTTGGAAACAATTCCTCTCCAGCCTGTCAGAGAGTGAGAAAAGGCTTGAAATAATCTTTGCTGAGACACTTGCTGTGTAAAATCACCCAACAGGGATGTAAGGAGCTAAAGCTAATGCTGCATTAAAAAAAAAAAATCAAGTAATTCTCACCATAACTTAACTAGTTCTTCAGTCATTTCTTAGTTCATGCCTTTCTGTCATCTGCTATCCCAGTAAAGACAGGTGTTTCTGCTGGACCCTCTGAAGTGATGATCCACAAAATGCATGCAGGGAAGTGGTTAACTTATAGAACAATATTCTGGAGTCCTACATGGGTTCACTTCAAGTAGTGTTCAAGTAACAGTTTCTTTAGTTTTTTAAAAAGGTTTATGGAGGATTGACTTTGGCCCTGTGAACACAGACCTTTATACTGGAGTGCATCTGCTGGCACATGTCCCATGGGGATGCTCACTGTTGAAATTGCTGTATTAGAAAAATTAGAACAGCCTGTAACTAGACAGCATGGCCAAAGTATTTTGAATTATTGGAATTGTCACAATATTATCACAATATTGTGAAAATGCCACAATATTGTTCAGTTTCGCTTGACCACTTTTTCTACATAAAGCTAACTAAAACAATATTGAAGGAATGGAGTTGAGCTCAAAAGCCTAAGGTAGAATAGAGATTTTGATAGGTATCATCTTTTTTAAATCCAAGGTCTGTGAAACAACACTAAGGCTCCTACAGGCAAGGTCAGCTGAATCTGTGCTGTATGAAGGACTTGGAGATTAAAGAGAGAAATGGGAAACAGAAGTGTTTACTTGCACCGTGTGATTCTGCAACCTGCAGAGGAAAGAATTTCTGTCAGGCAGCAAACCACACCCCTCTGTCCCAAGGGGTTTTCCTTCAGGAGAGCTCGCTTTGGGTTTGTAAAGAGGAGATGGAGGCAGAGCTTTTGCTTGCAGCCCGAGGTGTGACCTTGGTGCTGGGGCTGCGTGCCCGCTCTCAGGGAGGCAGAGATCAGGGGCAGAGCAGAGCGGGATGGGCAGCACCAGGGCACTGCTGGCACAACAGGCACGGGCTCTTTCTGCTGCTGCAAGTGCTCCTGGCACTTGTGAGGAGCTCTCCCAGGAATGAGACCTGCTGCTACTGTACCTTGAAGCCAAAAGGCCAGTGCATGAGGTAGAGATCCAGGTAATCCAGTTTCAGGTCAGCAAGAGTCTTCTGGCAGGCTCCCTTCACCAGAGGCTTCTCATGAAAGGTGCACCACAGCTGGAGAGAAAACCAGGGCATAGTGTGACCTCCTGGTTAATGCTCTCGGGTGCTGTCCTGCACAGCACAGGAATGCTCCTTGTTCTTTGGAATGAGATGTGGCACGAGGCCATCCCAGTGCACTTCAGATGTGGCAAGCTCTGGGCTGGGCCTGGCCTGTGACTCTGGGGGCAGTGTGTGCCAATCTCCTGGTTTTAATGTTCTGTGAGTTCACACGCCATTTGTGCTGGCCCTTTTCCCCAGGGTCTGCCCTGGCAGTAGGGGGCTTTCAGAGGCAGTGATTTATCTGTTGTTCCTGAGCATGCACAGAACTCTGCACTGCATGTAGCAGGCAAAGCCAAGAAGATATAAGACAAGCCACAAAGAGTGGTTGCCACCAGCCTTTACTTTGTTAAGAAGTAACTCCAGATTCCAGCTAAGTAGCTTAATTTTTGTAATAAGAAAGAAAACCCACCATCCCTACCTTCCTTGGGACACATGCTGAGCAGATGACAGTGTCCCAAGGTGCCTTGTGACACCTCCCATGGCAGGGACGCCACTTTGGCAATGCTCTGAGCCCAACTGGTGGAACAGGCACCAGGTAGTGACAGGCCTGTGTGCTCTGCTGTGCTTTAGCAGTCAGCAGGCTGTCATTAGCAAGCTGCTTCTGCCTCTGTCAGTCCTTTACACCGAGTGGTCTCTGACCTGAGCACCACGTGTTTCTATCTTGCTTGGGGCTACCTGGTTCCACTCTGCCTTTTCCTGCTTCCCTTTTTTTGCACTAAATCCATCCCCCAGGACTGCTGGGTCACCACAGCATGGTGCAGGCACTTCCTAACTCTCCCTACAGAATGGGGTGAAGCTGTAAGCTTGTGTTAGGAGTGACCTGATTGCTGTTATGATTTGCTTTATCCTACAGCGTAAAGTTTGTTTCCATTACTTCCCTTCCTGCTAGGAAAATACACTACACAAAGCATTCCCCCAGCTGTGCTCCAGGCTACAGGATCATTGGATCCTTACCTTGCTGACAACAAAGAGGTCTTCTCTTTTCACAGCTCCTTCTTTGATTTTCTGCTGGATCCCTTCCCCAATCTCATTCTCATTCTGGTACACGTAGGCACAGTCGAAGTGGCGGTACCCGGCATCGATGGCAGCCATCACTGCAGCTTTTACTTGCCCAGCTGGGGACTGGAAAAAATGCATAAATATTAAGAATTTCAAATCAATGCTTGTTAAAGACCTGTATTCTAGCAAATTAAAACCATGGAGACCATGTTAGGGAAAGGCAATCCGTCCCCCAAATCCATGCTTGTGGAGTTTTTTTTCCTTTACCATAGCACTATTTCTTGAAGTGATAAATGTGGACTCCAGGGCTGGAAATCAACCTCCAGCTATTTGTAGCTCCACTCCAACTCAGGCTCAGCCCAACAGGCAGGCAGAGCAGAACCCCAGGCACCAGGACAGCTATCCAGAGCTGGACCAGGGGCAGTGAAGTTTTGTGCCTGGGAGCTCTGCAGTACAGGTGCTTTACTCTGTAGCTCTCACCTGCCAGGTGCCCAGCCCCACGAGTGGCATCTTGGCACTGGTGTTCAGCTGCACGTAGGTCACCATGGTCCTGCACTCCCTCCTGCTTGCCTCACCACAGCTGCCTCTTGCCTCTCTGGTTTACCAGTGGTCACTGGCCAGGGCAGGGGGCAGTGCTGGGGCGTCTCTGGCGCTCTGGGCCCTCCCATATCCAGTAAACAAGGCTGTGGATTTTTGTCTGTACACTCAGCTCACAAAGGTTAATGTGAAAGCTGAAATCAATTAAAGATTGACGAGGTGATTACTTGGGCAGTGGTGCGCCCTGCCGACCTGTCCCTTATCAAAAGGGAAGGATTGAGGGTAAGTGTGTCCTGGTCCTGCTGCTGTTTCTGCTGGGATCAGCTCCTGCAGTACTCTGTCTGTGTCCCAGGGAGAGGCCATGTGTCTCTTGTGCCCTGTGCCAAGGTGTTCTGACACCCTGTTGCAGTTCTCCCCATAGATTTCCTGAGGGAGGAGGTTTCATTCAGGGGCACTTTGGCCCAGGATTGTCGCTGGAAAAGCCTGGGGGTGTCCTGAAAAGTGCCAATAAACAAGTCCTGGGGTAGGATGTGATGCAGAGGCCCCTGACTCCCAGAGCTGCTGCCAGATGTGTGGCTGTGGGCTGAGCTCTTGACTGGAGCAGTGTGTCGCAGTTGTGGTGGCCTGGGCTGGTCTCCCCTTGATGGAGCCTTGTTACCTTGTGTGCTGATGAAGTGAGACAGCTGGAAAAACCCCAGGGTGAGTTTGCAGAGGAAGAAGGAATTCCTTTTCACCCTCCCCAAGGGTGTTAGTATTCACTTCCCAGGCTGAAAGCTGAGGCACAGTGTAGAACAGGGAAGTTCACACAGAGCATGTGTGCCAACTGTGAGAAGTAAAATTAAGTCCCTGTTTTTCCCCAGTCTTAACAGAATCATCCCTCTGGTAAAATTCCAGAACTGCCTTTTCTTTTTTTTCTTTTCTTCACTTCTCCTTGTTTTATTTTTGTGGGCAGCAGGCCTATCTCTATGTCTTGTTTTTTAGCAGCCAGTGCAGTAATAAAGGAGTTTCATAATGCAAAGACATGTGAGTATAGAAGAGAAAAGGTGTGCTGTAGCTTCAAGGTCATTGTGGGTGCCATATGTAATTACTGCCACAAACTAACACACCCTTTAGCACAAAACCAGAGCAGGATCCAGGGTGGATGGATGTGTTTTAATGTTTGCACACACGGGGGCAGAGTTAAACTTGTGTGTGGCCACTGCTCTTGCTTTCTTCAGTCTTAACTCAGCAGATTGAATTGGATATTGTATTCCTTAGATGTAGTAATAACGAGAAATTGGAAATCTCTCATCCTCTGCATCTTTTCCTAAAAAAGGATAAGAGGAAAAGGAAATGTTTATGTTTGTAAATATTTACAAAATATTTATGTTTGTAAATATGTACAAAATTATGTTTGTAATAAATAAATAGACTTTAAAATTTTCTGGTAGGGGTTTAAAAGATACAAACCTGTGTTTAAAGAGGAAATTAGCCAGTTATCACTAACATACCAATTTTCTAAATTATCTGATCCTTAATTTAAAGACACAAAGAATAAATCCATTTTCTCTGCTGTCTTTTGCACTGAAATGTATGAGATGGTTCCCTGCTTCAACTCACCACTGTGTCTCAAAGATGTTCCAAAACCTGCAATTTCAAGCACTGCTATGCACATGGAGGGGAAATCAAGCCTGTTTTCTCCCTCCTCTTAACAAGGCACTTACCTTCAGCATTTGTGTCTGAAGAGAAGCAGAAAGACTAAAATTGAGTGTGGATGGATTGACTGCAACTGGGAGCACTCTGCTGTGCTCAACAGCTCCAGCCTGTTGTTGTCTGCAGCTGTCTGGGGGGGCCATGTGCACCTGGTGGAAGCAGAGTGTGCTGTGCAGGCTTGGGGTGTTAAGTGCACATTTGCAGCCAGAAGCTGTTTCCATTGGGAAGTTTGCCATGGATTCATTGTCTGCCAACAGTGCCAGCTCTTTGTTCAGCCAGTGTAGTACTGAAGTCTGTCTCACCTCTCCTGTATGTTGGCCCCAGTGTGCTCAGAATGGCTGGAAGTTGTGATTTCAGCGCTGTTTTTCAGTGCCTCATGCCCAGAGATCCCCTGTGTTCCCCCTGCAGCTCACAGTACAGCAGTGCTGGTGGCTCAGACAAAATGGGGAGAGAAAATTCCTCAGGATCTGCATCCCAGTGTTGGCCTGGCCATGCTGGCCTCTCGAGGGCAAACCAAGAACAGGAAGAAGAGTAAGGATTGACCTTTTCCTTCTTCCCAAGGACATTCCCCACTCTGTAGTGTAATCCGCTGAGCTCAAGAGGTGCTGGGGTATCATGCAAAGCTAAGAAAGCAGCTGCTAAAACTGGCCCTGTTTTATACTTTTTGTCACTCGCTGTATGTCGCCCTCTGGAGCAAGATGGGATTCCCAGGAGTCGCCACATTCTGACGTTTCCACAGCTCTGGGCTCACAAGAAGCCTGAAACCCTGTATTTTGGGTTCTGAGAAAAACCCAGCCAATTGTGTTCTGAAGCTGGAGTAGCTGTTACTGTTACAAGTAGAGGAAGGGGGAAAATCTGGGGAACATCAAGTTGAAACTGCCCTGAAGAGGAGGCTTTTAACTGAGCAGAACTGCAGGAAGCTGCAGTTTTTGAGAACTACATCAAATGGGGTGGTGGTTTGGTGATAGAGGGAAGTGTAACTTGCCAACAAATGGGTACCTGAGGGTAAACAGGACAGGAAGAGATGTTAATAAAACTGTCAGGCAGTGGGGAGCAGACCCCTGGAGGCAGTGGAGGAGGTGTTGACAGCAGACAAGGGCAAAACAAGGCATGTTCACAATATTCCCAAAGAATAATATAGTTACATTTTCTTAGTCTTGTCTCCATGAAAATCTTGCACTGTTTCATTATGCTGATGCAAATGCCTTTTTTGGACACATATCAATTGAAGTATGTTGTGTATTGATTTAGCTTAAATCCCTTCCTTCAGTTAAAACAGTAGAAACTACTCCAGCAAAATAACATCCATCCTCCTAAAGACTTCACATTAATTTAACAGCGTCGGTTTTTGAACTGGTTTAATTAAACTGCAACTTCCTTGCACAAGCCAGGACTGGTTGCTGTGGAAGCAGAAACATGTCAGTGTCTTTTGTGTCTTTTCTTTAACTTGTAAAAAGAAACCTTCTGATCACAGACTGGAGAGGTGGATTAATGTGGGACTGGCAAATACTTTGCTTGATTTTCTCTAGGTCAAGCCCTGTAAAAAGAGCAGGTACCAAAGCATCAACAAAGACCAACCCTTTTTTTTTTTTTTGTTTCTGTGGGAGAATGGGCTTTGTAATGAGGGGAGAGGCAACTTCAATTAAATAGGAAGAACACCATGGCCAGCATCCAAACCCATCTCATCTATAAATGGAAAATTCGCCTATCCCAGACCTGCATTCCTGTCCAGTTCTGTTGGTAGGCATGGTTATCACAGAAATGGGATTTTAGTTTCTTTTATATGCAGACTGTAGGTTTTTCCAAAGCTCATCACTTTAGAGAACAGTTGACTAATTTTGTTGTCAGGTGGAGGCTCTTGTTCTCATGGAAAAATATTTTCATGCTTCAAGTTTCAGCAGTAAGTCATGTCTGATTTTGACAAGAAAAGGGGTGCTTTGAATGTCCTTAGAGTGGAGGAAGAGATATGATTTCCCTTTTAAAAAACACAAAAGTTTTGAAAGTGTTGAAAATATTTTCCTCATGTTTGACAAACAAAACAAAATGAAGCACACAGTAAAACCAATGAGTTCATCTTGATTAGGAACAACATGAAAAATACCACTGTGGAATCTGTACAGCTGGAGCTGAATAGAAATTGCTTTATGACCTGAACTTGTACACAACAGGGGAGCCAGACTGTTTTAGCTGAGTTACTGAGGTTTTGTAAACAGGAGAGCAGAACCTCGTGTGGTGTTTCTCCCATCACATGGCAGGATCCATGGGCAATAGGAACACTTAGTGGGGATGTGGAAGGTCCAGTGATTCCCACAGAAGTTGGGCTCATTGTCCTTCATTACTCCGTGGCTGTGCAGTTACTGCACTCTGGGGTTGGTTGGATGTGCCCCTGCACTCTCAGCATCTGTCATTTCCAGAAGAATTCAGGATGTGCAGGGAGGAGCCATGGCTGAGCCCTGTTCTAGCACGAGGCTCCAGCAATTCTCTTGGCTGGGTCTCTGCTTGTCCTGCAGCCGGAGCACGCGTGGGACCCCAGGGGCTGGGGAGAGATGGTGGCCACGTGTGGGTTGCTGCAGAAGCCAGGAGAATTGGTTTGGCCAGCTCCCAGCTGCACCCCCAAACTCTGTGCAACCATAAGAGCAGGTAAAGTGGCTTCCTCATCTCTAAAGTTTCTGTACCTTGAGAAGGGCAAGGGGCCTTGGTCCAACAGCGTGTGCCTCATTTTGTGGTGTCTTTCTAGAGGCTTTATACATTTCGCCATAAAGAAGACAGGTCGTTGCCAGATGTATCTACTGCTGCAAATTCCTTCTTAAGAAGGGCAGGACTGTAGTGCCCATTTTTTTCCTCACACATCCCTTGTATTGATCTTGGCTCAGTCCCTTGTTTGATACATTGCAGATGCAGACTTGCACAAAGAATGAGGACAGCAATACTGAATGTTTGAACAAGTACTTGACCTATCCAAAATGTTGAATGTTGGTTAGTGCTGAAGCAGAAAAGTCTCTTTGTAAGATAAAAAAGAGATACTGTATTACAGGCAAAGTATTTTTTCCTGGCCCTTCCACAGATAGCTAGATCTGGTGACAATATAGAGGAATAGACTAATTCTGAATAGAAAAAGAATGGAAGTCAGGCACAAAATAATTTAAGTGAATGGTTTTCTATGTAAGTAAAACAGATGAAAATTAGAATTGAAGCACTCTGGGAAGTTGGATATTCTGACTACCCATCCTGCATGATTTATTAGTCCTGTCTGTCTTTCCACTCATGCTGCTTTTTTGTTAAAGAAATGAGGTGGAGTGGAGGGGGAGGAAGCATGAATTAACTTGTGATACACAGCTATTTATTTAGCAACCTAACTCCTAAAGTTTCCTGGGAAACAATCCTGTGAAAGAGAGGCCTGATTTTGTTGCTTTTTACAGTCAGGAGCAGCCCCAGTGAATTTTGAGGAGTTACAGTAAACTAGAAGAGCAGTCCTTCTCTTGATATTATCTAACCATAACACATAGGACAGACTTCTTATATAGGAAGCTCATTTTTGCTCCAGCCAAAACCAAACTGAACTTTAGGCAGTCTTGTTTTGTAAACTGGTGTGATGCAAGAGAGCCACATACCATGGACAGAAACACAAGAAGCACCAGAAAGGTCTTTGTGATTTGTACAAGAAAATCAAATTTGTGAGAAAACAAACATCATAAATAGAAACAGAGATAACCCTACACACACACATCAACATGGGCTCATTGTGACACAGCAGTAAAAGACTTTAGAGCAGCTTTTTTTTTCTTTTGAGGTGAATCATTCATTTTTCACAGCAAGACATTAATAGACACGATCTGGAGCATGTGTGGTGTGTGTTTGTTGTTCTCACCATTCTCTGCACTGAAGTTCTCATTTTACCCTTTTGGTTGTATTTGCCCAGATTGTTATGTGCTGTCATCATGCTTTTGTATCAGCACTATCCAGTCTGTTTTCAAAATAACTTATCGTGACTAGACACCACCCTGCTGCTTTCTTTTTTTCAAAGCCCTTTAAGATTATCTCTTCCCAGACGGTTTCGTACTGACGTCTGCTGTCTGGAGCACTTTGTTTATCATGGGGGGAAAAAAGCAGATTCATCACAGGATTTTATTTGCTTTTGATACTGTTACAAGAAGTTAATTTGTACAATATTGTGACTGAAAACCAGTGAAATGCTCCAAACCAAAATCGAAAATGTAAATCCCTCCAAACCCACAGAATTTAAAAGTGAGCCCTGTAAATCTTCAAATTTCTTCTCTGGCTCTAGAAGTGGGAAAACTCCTGATTATGAGAAAAAATTCTGTTTTCCCAACCATTGATACCTCGTAAAACTTTTTTTAGAGGTATTTTTGAAGACTAGAACTGCATGCATGAGGATTTCTTCAGAACACTGTGTTCCACACACTTTTTTGTATGTTCTGGGCACTTGCTGTGCTGAGGTGTTTATTTGAAGACGACAAGGTAATGGCTTTAAGGGCATTGAGAATATAAGCTTTTTACTTGTGCATATGTTCTCAGCTTGGGATATGCAGAAATAAAAAATATATTTTTGTAGTTAATATTTCAGAAGAACAGACAGAAGTTTTTACTTTTTTACTTCAGAATAACATTATCAGTACCTAGCCATTGGGATTGCATAAAAAATTTGGTTCCCACTTCAGATTTAGAATATGGTGCCTCACAAAGCAGCTTCCTCCATCTGTTTTGCCTGTAGTGAGGTCTCTGTCATTTATTTGCTAATAATGATTCAGAAAAACCTCTGCACTTCCTTAAAGACTAAAGCTCTGATTCTGGTGACAAATGCAGGGTTAGTTTAAGTGCTTACACACTCATCTTTTTTTATTTTGTTTTAAACAGATTTTCCCTCCGAGTAATACTGTTAGAGAGAGAGTGAGAGAGAAGAAAACAAAGGTAGAGTACTTTATTTTCTCTTCACATGGCTTTATACTTCTGGTTTTGATATAAAGAGAATCTGCTGAAGTTGTGTATTGCCTCCACACCCAAACAGAATGAAAGCCCCACTGCAAAGCCCCATGAAAGCAGCATTGTATTAAGCAGGTGTCAAACAGTGCCTAAACTAGTGAAACAAAAGGTGAAAAAGGGCCTTTGCTAAGGAGCCTCAGTTGCACTTGGGTGTACCTGGTGTGCAAGGTGTGCCTCCCTGCTCTGGCAGGTGCACCCCCAAGTCTGAGGTAATAATAGGCTTGGTTTAAGATGTGGTGGTGTGATATGTTGACAAATAGGGGTAGGTGTGTGATGAAAAATTACCAAAGCACAGCCAAGGAAGTGCTGAGAACCATGTGTGTGGGTCCTGAAAGATGTGGTGAGTGGCTCCAACAGGGAGAAAGGGGCCTGGCACGTCCTTGCCTGCTCCTGCTCCCTGAGCTCTGACAAAAAAAGTAAATTTTCCTTGTGTTCCAGACTAAGATCTGGTGTGTAGAGACGTATGAAGAAATGGATTTAATGCCAGAGTAATTTTACAGTGTTGTATTTCTGAATCCTCAGGAGGCAGTAAGGATGCTTCTCTCTTTGTAGTGTGCTATGCTCCCAGAGCTTTCTCCATACAGATTTGCCTGAGGATGGAAATGG
Organism: Anthoscopus minutus; assembly: GCA_013399455.1. Taxonomy (NCBI): domain Eukaryota; kingdom Metazoa; phylum Chordata; class Aves; order Passeriformes; family Paridae; genus Anthoscopus; species Anthoscopus minutus. The sequence continues at coordinate 60,540 of VWYI01011148.1, read as the reverse complement.
GCCATCAGAATAGTTGCAGAGGAATATGAGACAATAGCATGGGCAGAGGAATAGGTCTTTTGTAGGGGGAAAAATGTCAGGTGTTGAAAATCACCTGAATGGGTCTGCATCGCAGAAAAAGGTGAGGAAGGGTTCCCTGGGCACACATCTGGGTGGCAGAGAGAATGGGCTGGAAAAGAGTAGGGAGGGTCTAGGAAAGGAGACATAAATTCGTGCAGTAGGAAAACACACAGGAGAAGTTTTAAAAAGAGGGTTTCAGGGTTATTAAAGAGTGCAAGGGCTTGATTACAGAACTTTATTTTGAGCATGAAATTATTAATGAAGACAGATTGTGTAGCTCTAAACAAAGAGCTCAGGGTTTTCTGGAAATGAAAATGGGTATGTCTGCAAAGCTCTGTGGCAAACACTGGATCTGGCTTTGAACAAAGTAACTATTCTGTGAAATAGAATCACGGGGCATAATCACTGAAGAAGGCTCCTGTTTGCCACAGTTTCAATCAATCATTTTTTTCTTTCCATTTCTGTTCTGCTTCTGCCTTGCTCAGCTCCAGGCCTTTATTCAGAGTGGTGCAGTGGCACTGATCCCTGGTGGAAGTTTATGGATTGAGGAATGGAGTTTCCTGGACTAATTCTGCCACAAACATTCCAGCTAAATGCAACAGCCTGGAAGGGCTCCAGAGCAGAGACCCTGAAAAACACAAGCCAGCTGGTGTGAGAGATAATAGCTGTCTAGTGAGTGTAGCTGTCTGCAAGAAGTCACGCACAGGGATGTGGCTTTGACTCCTCTCTCTGTGGATAGTTTGAAATGTGAATCAAAGTAATTAGGCTGTTTTTGCCATGCTAATGAAATGGTCTTGCTTAAAGACTAAAGGAGACAAAAATCTGTATTTAATGGCCATAGAGCTCCTGGATTGTGGCATGGGTTCCTGTCTACTCAGGACTGCATATTGGCATAGAATGTTTCTTTCTGTTGATTGTGTTCTTAATGATTGATGTACAGCCAATGCACATAGTTCTGATATTCAAGAAAATATCTTATTCATTCTGTCTCTAGGAACTTTGCTTCTTTTTCTTACAAAGTCAGCCAACCAGTTTGCCTGAAGGCATGGTGAATGCAGGTGTGTGGTCATGCAGTGGGATGTGGGAGCATTTCTCTTCACCAGTTCAAGCTGATGGGTGGCAAATCAAGCTCTTCTGCACTGTGAACTTGAGTATTACTTTGACTACATAGGCTGAACTGGGTTTATATTGTAAGTTCTGACAGAAATGGAAGGTAGTTGTTTAAATATTAAAGTTGGCAGATGAGTTGAAAAGGATTTTATGTGTAACTGTTGAGTGCAAATCACATCCTGTAGAAATATTCTGGTTCTGTGGTGAGGTCAGGAATAGCTCTGTCAGGGAAGGCATTGAAAATATCCTCCCTGAGATGCAGAATGCTTTCTAGAGCTTCCCAAATGAATGAGGAACAAAGTGCAGTAACCACCAAAGAGATGCAGGATGCTGCTCACCAGCAGCCTGGCCACTCTTACCACACAGTGCTGTGAGCCTAGCAAAGCAATGTTTCATCTGGATTAGCCTTCTTTCCCACTGACATTTTAGGATCTAATCCCTATAAATGTAAAATTAGACACCATTTCTTCTCACAGCGCAACAGAGACATTATTTTAATACCTCTGCCCCAAATTTTCTTAAATTTACTCATGTTGCTTTTTCCTATCAGAATCTGAATCCCCTATCTTTAATTTTAATGCACTTTTAAACTTTTTAAAAAAGGAAGATCACCTCTATCCCCTGTAGAGAGGATGACTGAGTACATTTGGTGTACATCCAGTTTGTGGCCGTCTAAGCTTTACCTCGTGGCTTTTCGGGGGTAAGCATTTAGAGAAGAAAATGTGACTCTGATGGGGTGTGAAAGACGTGCTCTGCTTCTTTTTTAAAGTAAAATCAGACCTATGGCAATAGAAGCACTAAAGGACACCATCTCCCCGCACCACTTCCCTCTTGTTTCCAACCAGAGCTGCTCCATCCGCTTGTTTTTAATTACTTTCGATTGGGATTACAGTCTGTCTGTAGCCTGTGGGAATGAGGGAGCTAGCATGATCCTTGGGAATACTCACGTCTACTTTTTAATTATTATTATTATTTGACTACTGATTTAATTATGAGTAATTAGATTTTGGACCCTTAAGACCCAAAATGTCCTAAAGCAGTTTCGGGAGAAGACAGAGGTTGGGATACCTCTGGTCGTGCTCTGCGACCCCGTTTCCCCGCTTCACAAAGCGCCGCCTGCGTGCCGGACGCGCGGGGGGAGCCAGAACCTGTGCCGCGATCCTTGGCGGCAGCTCGGGCGGCTCCGGGAGGCCGGCATTCCCGCGGGAGGGACGGAGGGAGGAGCGGCATTCCCGCGGGAGGGACGGAGGGAGGAGCGGCGGGATGGCCGCAGCATCCCCGAGCCCCGCCGGGCACAGCAGCGCCGGGCTCGGCGCGGGGCCCGGGGCGGGCGTCACTGCCCCGCGCCCATTGGCTGAGGCCGCTGTCCATCTCGCTGGCTGGCCAATCAGGGCGCCCCGCTCGCAATAAAACGCGCGGTCCGCCCCTCGGCCGGCACGGCGGCGGCTCCGGCGCTCCCCGTGAGGCAGCGCGACTTCAGCCCGGTAATTCCCGGCAGCGGTCCCGGCAGCTCGGGGTCGGGCGCGGGGAGCGGCCCTGGGGGAGGAGGTGGAGCGGCCTTGGGTTCGGCGGGGGGGGGCTCCCTCGGCGGGGCTGTTCCGGCACTCCAGGGAGGGATGGTGGTGCTGTCCCCCGGGCAAGCGGCGGCTTCCCGGGGGGGCGGTGGCTGCGGAGCACCGCGTGTGTGCCCCGGGGCCGTGGCTGCGAGCCCCTGGCCGTGTTGGTGTTTGTGTGCGGGTCGCCGCCCCGCGCTGGCAGCCGCGGGTGTTTGCGCGTGTCCGGGAGGTGCTGCCCTACTTCTGGCTGAGCCTCCGTGCTCGGGGAGGGCTGCGACACGTAGGTGCTCCGCACAGGGACGCCTTAGGAAAGGGATGAACAGGGGAGCTTGTCCCGGCTGGAGCAGGAGCCCTGGAAATGACGGCTTCTGGTGTTAGACCTTAAAGCTGTGCTTGGTAAGAGATCCGCCGGTGTAAGATGTTATCCCCAGCGCCACGAGCTGCTCTCCTATGCTGAGATCGGGCGCTAGGTTTCTGTTGTGTCGCAGAGTGAGCCAAAGAATGGTTTGGGTTGGAATGGACCTTAAAGGCCATCTGTTCCAACCCCCGTGCAGTGGGCAGGGACGCCTTTCCCTAGACCACGTTGCTGAAGACTCCAGCCAGCCTGGCCTTGAACACCTCTAGGGATGGAGCACTCAAAGCTTCTCTGGATAACCTGTTCCAGTGCCTCTGTGCTGGGTCCACATCTGCAGTCTGTATCCTCCGTGGTGTCCCAGAGCTTTTGGTAGATTTCTGCACACTACAGCTATGGTAATTGCAGCCTAAACAAATCTTAGGGAGCAAATGATATCCTGGGGCATATGGGAGACCAGAAACTTTCCCTTGTTAGAAATACAGGAGCTGTGCATTGGCATCTCTTTTTGGGAGAAGGCATTCGGTAGCTTTCCCAGCCCATACAAGGGGTGTGTGCTCTATTTTTTTCACAGCTTTGAGAGCAAATGGTGGCTGGCATGGCCGTTTGCACTTGTGGGCTCTTTCTGTGACTGCTCCGTGTTTGTTCTTTCCCTGCAGGTAACCAGCCAAGAGTGTGTGGTGGCCTCTGTATAAAGCAGCTTCTGAGCCTGTGCTGGGATTTGTGAACACTCTCTTGTTCCTTTGCCATAGGAAAGGTGAGTGGGATTATTTCCATGTGCTGCTCTAAGGCTTTCTAGTTTAAATGCTTCCAGAAGTGGACTGATATTTAAACAATGCTGTGACTGCTAGTTCTTTCTAAACTTGTTTGAGAAATGTGCTTCTGCCTCATGTTTTATATAAGTGAATTGGAGTTTATGGCACCCAGATGATATTTGGTCTTTGTGTAACTGTCCCTTATACTAATTAAATTTTTTATTGTTTTGGCTAAAATGCCAACTAAACTTTGGCAAAGAGGTGCATCACCCCTATTGTTGGGTCTATATTTGGTTTTGTAGATTATGTAATTTATTCCTGTGGATAATAGAATAAAGTAATCAGAATAATGAGGTATCTGCAGAGATAGAGCTATCTGTGGAGCTATTTTATGTGTAGCAGCTCATGCTGTGAACACAGTGCAATCTTTTAATTGTGTCTATGGTATATTGAGTTAGAACCAGTTGCTTTAGATGTAAATGCTATCAAATATTTGTTTTTGTTATAAACCTAGGATCTTACAGGATGCAGTTTAGTGTTGGATCTGATATGACACCTGACTTCTAGCAACAGCTGATTTCTTTGCTTAAAGTGCAGCTGATTATCAGGAGTGGAAAAAGTGGACCATGCAGGGGATTTTTTTTCTGAGATGTTCCTTTCCTTATGCAGATCTCAGCCTGCCTTTGCATGAAATAAGACTTTATTTTGTATTTCTCAAATACAAAATGTTTGCATTTTGTATTGTGTGTCAAACAATACTTCCTGATACTGTGTAAAAATATCAATCCTCAAAGGCTTTTTCATCCTGAGCTGTGCCATTAGGCAGAAGTTAGCACTGGGAGGGTCTTGCATAGAGCCCTTGTGTGAGATGAGAGAACTAAGCTGCTGTTACTAGCAAGATCAGTTTCCCGAGTCTGTTAATGAATTCAACTTTTCTAGACACTTTTCTTTTTTTTGAAAGTCTGGAAAAATGAATGCTGGTATTGTGCTGGGTGTTTCCCGAAACCCACAATGCCTGGGCCTATACCATCCTGCTGACCTAATTCAGGGTCACAGTGGGCCTGAATCTGAGATGCTTGGAGTGTGATTGAAGCAGCTCCAACTGATTTGAGATGATGGGAGCTCCCTTAAGTGTGTTTTCTTATGGAAATCTAGCCCAAGGCTGGGTGTGCAGAAATCAGAGCTCAGTCTCCCACTGTCCATGGTTTTGAGAGTACTTCATATTCATCTGAGGTACAGCAGTAACCTCAGTGCAGAGAGTTGTATTTTTATTTTTTTTTTCCCTTGCTCTGTCCATTGTCATCTAGCCTGTGTCTCAGCTCAGAGGGATCAGGTGGGGTTTTCAGAGTTGCAGTCCTGTGTTAGATGGACCTTTCAGGCATCCCATCATCTGCTAGCAGATCTTTGACCACCTCGGCAGATCCTTGGGTGTGTGGTCAAAATGTATCTGCTATTGAAGGCAATCCAGAGGTGATGCTACTTGATCAAGAAAAAAGAGAAAGGTACTGTTTGACCTGATAAATTTGTAGCTGTCTGACTTTAATGAGGACAGCAAATAGGTCTTTTGTGCCCACTCCAAAAGTAAAAACATTAACCCTGGTGCCTAAGAATCTGGCATTGTAATTCACAGACAGGAGAGGAAAAATAGCCTTGAAAGTCAGGAGGAGGATGGGATGATCTGTGAGGTCACTTGTGGATTCTCTGTGAGGGCTCTCTAGTTGTGCATTACATCCCAGAGTATCTGTGCTTTCACACTTGAGAGTGGAGGAATGATGGAGGAGGTGGCCTGGGGAAAAATATCAAGCATAGACTGGCATAATTAACAGGACAGGATGGGGTTATGAGGAAATTATGCAGAGTGTGACTATGTTGACATCTCCTTTGAGAAAAGCTGATAAGGTTTTGTGTGTTGCCAGTTGCAATTCTGTGGTCCCACTCTCCAGCTGGTCTGGCTGAGGGCCACAGCTGCTGCTGTGTGTGCCTGCATTCCCTCAGAGCAGTGAGGATCTGGACAGCCCTCGTGGGCTCCAGCTACATGTGGCACCTCAGAGTTCCCCAGTGAGGGAGATCTGCTGCTCTGGGAGCCTGTGGTACTGAGTGAGGCTCTGTTTAAGCACTTGAGGGAAACCTGTAGGCTGGAACAGCTTTTACAAATCCTCCTAATCAATTGTTAAGTGGGCTAGTTGCAACAAGCTGGGTGAAGGATGGCACTTTCCTTCCCACATGAGGTCTCTTGGTTTGGAATTCCTCCCACTCTCAATTGTAAAATCATACTCAGCAGACACTTGTTTCTCTGGTTGTTTTGACTCTGATAGTTGTTGACTTTTCACTGCCATATTGCTACTTGTGAGGCATTATCTGTGGGAGCTTTGATGTGTCTATCTCATGTCTTTGTCCAGATGTATCATCATTAGATACCAGACCAGCTGCCATCTGTGTTAAGCTGCAACCAAAATGGCAAAGTACAGGCTCGTTCTCCTAAGACATGGGGAAGGAGCCTGGACCAAGGAGAATCGTTTCTGCAGCTGGGTGGACCAGAAGCTGAGCAGTGATGGCATAAAGGAAGCTCAGAACTGTGGCAAACACCTCAAAGCACTGGGCTTCGAGTTCGACCTCGTCTTCACCTCGGTGCTGAGCCGCTCCATCCAGACTGCCTGGCTGATCCTGCAGGAGATGGGCCAGGAGTGGGTCCCCATTCAGAGCTCCTGGCGGCTGAATGAGCGTCACTACGGAGCCCTGATCGGGCTCAACAGAGCAGAGATGGCTCTGAACCACGGTGAGGAGCAAGTGAAAATCTGGAGAAGAAGCTACGATGTGACCCCACCTCCCATCTCTGAATCTCACCCCTACTATGCAGAGATATACAATGACCGCCGCTATAAATGCAGCGATGTCTCTCAGGAGAATCTGCCAAAGGCTGAAAGTCTCAAAGATGTGCTTGATAGACTCCTTCCCTATTGGAATGAAAAGATAGTGCCAGAACTGAAAAGTGGCAAAATGATTCTTATCTCTGCTCATGGCAACAGCAGCAGGGCATTGCTGAAGCACGTGGAAGGTATGGGTCTTTGTTTTAGCATTCCCCTCTCCTCCTTATTCAATGGCTTGGAGTTTTATATCTTGCTCTGTAGTGTGTATTGCTTACCTGGGTAAGGTAGTAATGTCTGTGGTTTCCACAAGGAAGTAGGAAGTTGGTCAAGGAGGCAAAGTGGGAGATGTGAAAGGGGAGAGAATTAGTTAGGTTAATGTAGTTAAGGAAAGGGCCAGATGCTTTCATTTTATTTCTCATTGTTCATTTAAAACTACTGTGTTCAAGCAAACTTTGTGATTGGTTTAGATAGACAAAAACTCTGCAGGCTCACATTATTTTTGTTGTTTAAGCTGCTTTGTTAGCTTTGTGATCATAATTTCTTAATTAAAAAACCATTGCTGTTACACATGATGTAGGCTTGGGTTGGGTTGTGGAAGATGTTCTTGTTACTCTGATGGGTCACCTTGATGATAATTTTTTACTTAAAATTTCTGTGACAGGGAGTTCTGCAGAGAGTAGGCACTTGCTAAAGCTTGTGCAAATTCTGCAGGATATCCCAGTATAGAAAATGCATCTCAATAAACAGCCAAGTAGGTAGCTTAGCATAAGGTTGTTTATTTACCACAGAATGGTTTGTGTTGGGAGATATCTTTTAAAGGCCATCTAGTCCAGTCCCTGTGCAATGAGCAGGGGCATTTTCAACTAGATCAGGTATTAAGAGTCCTGTTCAACCTGGCCTTGCTTTTTTCCAGGAATGGGATATCTGCTGCCTCTTTGGGCAACATGTTCCAGTGTTTTACCAGCCTCATCACAGAAATTTTCTTCATTATATCTAGTCTGAAACTATTTTATTTTAAAACCATTACCTCTTGTCCTATTGAAACAGGCCCTGCTAAAAAGTCTGTTTCCATCTTTCTTAGGGGCCCTCTGGAACCTTCTCTTCTCCAAGCTGGACAGCCCCAACTCAGTCTTTCCTCACAGGATGTGCTCCATCCCTCTGTTCATTTTTGTGGCCTTTCTCTGGTCCTGCTCCAACAGATCTTAACCTGGGCTGAAAATCCTAGAACTGGTCTTGAAAAGGACTTATTTGGGGCTTTATGATAAAAAACATCCTTTTGTTTTCTCTCCCTTCCCTCCCTTCCTCTTTCATCTCCTGGCTTCTAGGCCATCCCAAAATGGAAGTTGAACTATATTAATTTCTTTGTGGGTAGAGCTGAATTTAATGACTGTATATGTGTGAATTCAGCCTACTACAGTTTTAGTTACAAATATACAAATGGAGTACAAATAGACTGGATTGTGTCCACTCAGCTTTTTTTTTACTTATAAAATCCTCTGTTCTCTGGCTCTGCCTGCTGAGTACTTTATGCATTTGGTCATGCTGGGAAAATCAGGACTTCAGGAATTTGAAGCCTGTGGAATGAGCAGGTACAAGTGTTTTTTTCTGGAGCTAGAGAGGAGGCTGTGAGTGCTGGGCTGCAGATCAATGCTTGGGTGAAGGAGGAAGGGCTGGTTCAGTCAGTTCCATGATGTGGTCAGAGTGGTTGTCCACACTGTGAAATGGTAAAAGAAAAAGGGGAAGAGGGATCTGCAGCTGTGGTGACTCCCCTGCCTCCCAAGAGCTGAACCAGCTCCCTGAAACCATGCTGGCCAAGCCCTTTTGGGGCTGAAATGGTGACAGCTGAATGTAGGTTCCTGCAGAGATCCTTCCTTGTGCAGGCCTGCAACAGGGGCTGGCAAGGGTTGCTTTGGAGTTAGCATGGCTGGATTTTGTGCTGCACTGAGATCAGAGAGGGGCAGAGCTGCAGAACTTTTCTTTGGGACAATTGCTAACTCTGTGTAACTCTTCCAGGACTGCCCACACTCAGAGTATGCTAAAGCTGTCCTTTGTCTTGCAGTATACCTTCACCCTCCCAGCATATGCTTACCTGGGGAAATGTGAGCAATCCTTGGCAGAGGATCTAGTTCTGTTGACCATTTGTGAGCTACCCCACACAGGAACAATGAGCAGGTACCTGCTGACCTTTATGTAGTGGAGATTGGATTTCTGAAGAACTGGCCTGAGGGGTAGCGTGGACAGAGCTTTGAGATCCATGGTATTACAGTCTGCCCTTGTTGGGGTTTTGCCTTTATTTTTTTTTTTTCTTTTTTCCCCCCTTGGCCTTATGCTAGCTGGATCTAAAAGGTTCCTTATCTGCATTGCTGACTCTCTCTCCCTTTCTCTCCTGAAAGACTGTGAGTTGTTCTGGAACCCTGCTAGAGCTGGACCTGATTCAACAGTGCTTAAACTTTGCCAGTCTGCTGTATTTATAGCACCCACTGTGAGATGGGGCTGTGTTTTTGTGGATTTTTTGTTTTTATAAGCTTAATGTGTCCTGCACTTTAAGAGAGTTTTCTAAGCCTCCCCAGCTTAGTTGGAACCTTTTTTCTTTTTTTTTTTTGGCATTTTGGGCTCCAAGTGCCTCAAGCACAAATGTGCACAGCTGCTTGGATGTCTTAGTCATGGTATTAACTTGATCTTGGAAGATGTGTATCAAACTTTAAATGGCAGGAAATATGAATGTTTTCATTCAGTTGGATTTGATGAAACAATTCAAAATGTTTCAGAATCGATTTGAATTTTTTCCCTAAAGGACTACAGAGTATCCCTTGAAGTTACTATTTCAAGGAGGTATTTTCTTGAAGTTCTCTGGCTTGCAATTCTCTGAATCTGTGATTTCCTTGTTCTGAGTAATTGGTAAAGTGCTGGATATGTAGTTCTGCTTTCTACTTGCATGCAACCATTGGAGCAACAGTATCCAAAGTAATCAAAGCAAAAAGGCTTTGATTGTGGGTTTGGATTTTGTTCTTGTTTTCACATTGTACTGAGTGGACCTTACTAAGGTGTATGAAATGTTTGTAGCATCTGTCATGCTAAATGAGCATCCTGCATGCACAGGATCTATTTGCAGGTGTGTTTTCTCAGTTCTTTGGGGAGGACAGTTTTCTCTTTATCTAATAACCAGTGCTTCATATTGGAACCCTCTTGACAGTGTACCTTTATGAAGACTTCAGTGTAATACTTGTGACCACCTTGCCCTGTTTCTGTTGGAGTGCTAACTGAGGACCAAATCCAATGGACTGGTTTACCAGATAAAGGATTGGTGAACTGTCTCAACTTTTCTTTTTACCCAGCCATTTAACCCTGGGGACTGGTGTCAAGTACCTCAAAAAGGGGGTTTGTGGAATGCCTGATTCTAGAACTTCCAATGGTATTCCAGTAGTTTACTTGCTGGAGCTGCACATTGTGACACCTGTGTGGATTGTGTGCTGAGGGCTTCTTAATAAGGTTATTTCACTGGTTTTGCTGCTTAGCTTTCTTAAGGAAATACTGCTTTATGTGAGTGTGGTGTTGTGACTGCAGTTGCAGGAACAGCTTGAGATCTAACAACTCAGTGCTCTTGAAGTGAGATGATCTTCTTCTCTCTGTCATTTCCCCCAGTCTTTGCTCAGTGCTTCTGCTGCTTGTTTCTTGTGAGCTTGTTGGGCCTTACTGCAAATCACTTTGGCCTGTGTTTTGGCCACTGCTAAGCAGTGCTCTCACAGTTGTCCCCATGTGGGCTGAGGTTGGGGAAGCTCTTGGGAGGGGATGTAGCCAGGAGAGATGACCCAAACTGACCAAAGGGATATTCCTTACCCCATATGATGTCTGCTCAGCAGCAAATGCTGAGAGAAAGGAGGGAAGGGCATTTGTGCTGACAAATAGCTCTGCATACTGAAGCCCTGATTAGTGGGAAGTGACTGGATTGCCTGCTGATGGGAAGTAGAGAATAAATCCTTTGTTTTTCTTTGCTTCTGTGCTTGGCCTCTAGTTGTGCTTCTGTAAACTGCCTTTATCTTGACCCACAAGTTATTTTTGCATCTTTTCTCCCCACCCATTGTGCTGAGGGTAGGAGTGATAGAGCAGCACCTTGTCTAGCCAAGGTCAAGCCACCACAGTTCCTTTTGGATTGCCTTGCTATAGCCCCTATCTACCAAAGCCTGCCTGTGCAAACCTAATACAGACAGAAAATCTTGGCAGACATGAATGAAACAAATATAAATGTTGTGCACCACGGCTGTAGCCCACCCATCTTTCCTGAAAACTTGCACAGCAAGGTAACAGTCTGTCAAGATCAAAGGCTGGATTCTAACACTGTGCTTATTTCCTTCCTCTGCCCTGTTGAAGTTAATCCCTCTGCCAGCCTGCAGGGAGGGCAGAAAGTGCCTCTGAATATTTCCTTCCTAGGTGAAAGCTTTAGTATTTTCACTGAGTATGTGGGAAGGTTGCTATGACCTGATTTGGAACTCGGTTACAATGCAACATTTATTTAACAAGATTTTGTGGCTGAATTTCTGCATATGATCTTTTATTGGATGAATCAGCTGGCCTCAAGTGCAGTTGACATGCAGAGAGGAGGGCTGTTGTTATTCTCAATAGCTATTTGGGTTAGGGGTTCCTCTGACCATAAGAATAGAAGGGAGGAACTTGGGAAGAACAGGTGAGAGGGAAGGGGAAGCTGAGCCAGCCCCTATGAAAGTGCTGTGGGTGCTCAAATCAGTGGAGTTTGTCTCTGTAGGACTTTGCAAGGTACAAATACTCCAAAACACCCCATGGGCTACCACATGAAGGTGAATTCTTCAGCTTGCCTGGAGAAATTTCCAGTTTGGTTAAATGGAGGATAAGTGAGCTGGGGAAGAATTTTGAATGTGATTTTGAGCACTCTTACTATAATATAAGTGCTGTACCAAATTACTATAGTGCTCCTGTACCTAACTGCTGCTTGCTGTGCAGGTGAGGAACTGGGCTCTCAGGACACAGCATGGGAGATGTGCAGTTGCCTGGTCAGCATTTTATCTGTGCTCCTTAGCAAGGCATCCTGAGTGCTTCAGTAATGTCTGTGGGTTCTCATGGCTGTAAGTAGGTAGGACCTGGTTTTTAAACCCTCTTGGGTAAGGACTGCTTTCAGCAGCACAGTACTTCAGCAGTGCATTAAACTGGAGGGAAGAATGTTGCTTCTTCAGTAGTCTTATTTCCCATTGCACCTTGGAGTCAGCAGCTGACACCTTGCCCTGATTTCACCCTTCTTCCCTGTGCCGTGGGCTGGGTTGTGACACAGGGCAGCAGGAAAAGGTCAGCTGGTTACAGTTACAGCACATGGAGTAACTGGATAGCATTAGTTCACACTGCAGCCATCACTACTGCAAAGTGTGATCCCTGTGCTGGCCTGCTGGCTGGGGAGGGTTTGGTGAGCTCTCCCTGCAACCAAAGAGCTTGTATGACCAGCCTGCTCAGCTTCTTGCTTCCTGAAGAATAGAAATACTCTACACAGCAACAGGGCGCTGTTGTTTCTTTAGGATTTTCATCTGACTTCAGCTTGCCTTTCCAGACTTCTGGTTGTGGGGCAGCACTTCTGTATGAGGAAAAGTCCTGAGGGGAAAACCATCATGTTTTCTGCTGTGTGTTTATCCTACACTGCAGTGTTTTGCTTTGTAAATCAATACTAGTTGACATTGTGGTCACTTCGTGTTCTGTAAAAACAGTAAAATGCATTTCTGAATGCATGTAGCTACAGCTAGTTTTGTTTAATCCATCTCCAGAGGAAACTTTTAAATATCGTGTCTCCTGACCACATTGTGGTTTGCCTAAACTCTCCTGCATGACTTCATCTGCTTTGTGTGTATATGAATGGTTTAGTCTGGGAGACTGAACTTAGGAGGTGGCCAGAACACTTCCTAGGCACAGATTCTCTGGGAATACACATGCTGATGTGGGTGTTGTTAAAATGTAATGCTTGAGAATCCTTGAAATAGGAGCTCATGCAGCTTGGCTGCTTGTTTTGCAAACAAAGTCCTTGAGAGCAGTGCTTGTACCTGGTGAATGGATGCAGTATTTTCCCCATTCTTTTCTGTGCCATTTTTAAATTTCAGGTATTCTTTGAGGTTTTTTTTCCTGCAAGTCTGATTCTGTGGCCTACACCAGGTGAATATTTGTCCCTTGGATGCAAGAATTGCTTAAGCTATGGAGTGTGACTTGTTTCAATGGACTGATGCTCAGTATATAGCAAGGTGCAAGTTTTTTGCAAAAGATTGTATCTGGTGCTCCACACCCTTCTGAAATTTAGGGCTCAGCATAAAGCAAGAACAGGTCACTGCAAAAGTTGGGTGCTGGTGCAGTCTCTGGGCAGAGGCATATGATCCTCACCTCATGAACAGTTCTGTTTTTTCTGACCTGTTGCCACCCCAGTGTTGCTGAGTTGCTTGACTCATGTGTGTTTTCCTGTTGATATGATTGCTCTGCTTTTCTTTTTAATGTGAAAATCTCTGGTAAATTTACACCCATGTGTTCTGAGGACCATCTGTTTTGTCAGCTGCTGCAGGAGAATGTTTGCTTGGTGCACCTTGGTCTAGTTCATATGGTGTTACCACTTTAGAAGCTTGGTCATGTGCATTTTCCAAGTGAATTACTCAAAGCTGCCCTGCTTCACAATAGCAGGCTGCTGCTGGGACCTCAGTGCTTCTAAAAAGGGGAGGGGAAAGGAAATTTTGACATTCCCAATGACACTAGCTTTCTTTTGCCTGATATTTTTTTTGAGGGTTAAGGTCCTTGCAGTCACTGCTTTTAATGCAACTGTTTAGACCTTTAGAAACTTGACTAGGATATTTGGTCTTGAAATTCACTTGGAGGCTTTGGATGTGTATTTGTTATACAATCAACCAGCAATTTCATTGAGATGAGAGCCCAGAATATTTTAATTACACACCTGTGTAAAAGAAATCTTGTTTCCAGGTACCCATTCCTGTAGCTTAGTGGAAGAAATTAAAATGCCCCATGATGTACAAGTTGACTTCTGCCTCCTTTTTCTTCCCCTCATTTGAAAGTGGTAATGAATATCCTATATGTAGTAACTCTGAAAACAGTGCTGTGAACCCTGCTTGTGAGAAATCAGGTGTGGACAAAGAGTTCTTCTCACACAAGAAGAATGAAATACTGCTTTTTATGACAGTTTGTGTGATAAGAGTTGCCTAGGAAATTTGAGAGATATTAACCTTGTTATCCTGCCTTTTTAAAGAATGTGTATTGGCTGCCTGGCAGAGGTTGTTTCATGTTGGAGTAGCACATGGGGACTCTCCTCATCTTTTGTGATGTGTGAGTTGGGAAATGATGGAGGGGAACCTATTGTACTCCATGTCCTGTACTGAAGGACCAGTGTAGTCTCCAGGGCAATCTCTTCCTGTTTGTCACACGTGCAGCCTGAAAAAGCAAAGAAACTCTCTTCACCTTGATGGGAATTCTCTCCTTCAGCTGTTCCTAAAGCATTTCCCAAGCTGTGGACTAGCTGGGAATTGACCCTTGAGTGGCTGATGGTGTTGGTGGAAGCTGGAAGCTTAAAATAGAAGTCTGTTTTAAGACCAGGTAGCCTCAGAAATAGGCAATGAGGAAGCTGGAGGTGTAACTCTGTTTCGTTTTTCTTTGGCAGGCATCTCTGATGAGGACATCATCAATGTCACCCTCCCCACTGGTGTGCCCATACTTCTTGAACTTGATGAAAATTTGCACCCTCTGGGCCCTCACCAGTTTCTGGGGGATCAAGAAGCTATCCAAGCTGCCATCAAAAAAGTGGAAGATCAAGGGAAAGTAAAATCTGCTGAGAAGTAAAATCCCACTGTCTAACACAGCTGTGTTCAATGTGGTTGTAAGTGATGATGTGTGTGTGACTGCTAGGTTGTGCTGTGTGAATGTCTCAATTTCAAGCACTAAATAATCAGAAGGGACAACTGTTGAGTCTCAGGTTGGTAGTTTAACCCTCTGCCTTTTCAAAAACTGGAATTTAGATTGCAGTATGAGGTTTTTCAATACCAGAAAAGGAAGAGATGATTCAGGTAATGGAAACTTGCAGGGCAGTCTGCCCCAGATGCACCACTGAGGATGGCCCAGGAGAGGAATAAAGGGGTGTGTTATTGGTGTCTACCAACAGTCAATCCTCATCTGTCAAGGAGAAAAGCACCAGCTTACTGGAATAATTTTAGTCCAAGATGTTACAGGCACTAAAAACTGTCACTGATAAAATGGAACCAGGTAACTCTTATCAGGTATGATTTTTCTGTGTCACAGTAGCTGTGTCAATTTGTTCTCAGTGGATTTCCTTCAGTCTTTCAGAATACTTCCAGCTGGAAAACTGCCTTTGTTATTTTGAGTCTTCTGTGATTTCTGTAGAGATGTTCTGACTACTAGAGTTATCATAGTTGTCTTTTGTTATGCCACATTCAGTTTTTAAGGAACCCAGATGGAATCCCTTTTCCTCCACCATCTTTGCAAAGCCTAGCATCACTGCATTTTGCTGGCTTGCAGTAATAGGATTTAAGTCAGACTTCAGTCCACAAAAGAAGCACAAAGGTTTTCTGCTCTGTTTAAATTATCAAGTAGCTCCTAGTGAGTGACCTGAATACCTTTGAAGGACTTTGGTAACATGTATTAGAGGTTTCATCACCCCATTGTCAAGTTGATAAAAATTCCTGCTCACCTCAGCAAAAGTGACTTAGGAAAAACTCCTCTAAACTTTCCTGAGTTGCAAAAGTATCTTGAAAAATGTGTTCCACAGTAACATTCCTGTGGCATTATCTTTATCAAATTCTCTGAAGGGCTGGAAGAGATGCATTAAGCATGCCACAAGTGTTGCTGGGTGCAGCTTGTTCAGCCATCCTGCTGGTAAGGAAGGATATTCTGCCATGCCTGAAAGTGCTCCCTCATAAACATCTCCTCACAATCCTAGCTTGATTCCTGCTGAGTGTGGCCTTGCTATTGTTTGGCACTGGGTTTGACCAGTTCACCCTGTGGTTGGATGCAGTGTAGCAGGTGTGGCAGCCTGGTGTTCTCTTTATGCACACAAGCACCAGGGTAATTCTACTTTTGAAGACCCGCTCTTAATCTCACCTGCAGAGATGAAAGTGTTAAAAAGTTTATATCTGACTCACTGTCTCAACACCTGAGCATCTGATTCTGACCTTGGATGTCAACATGGGTGACACTTGTGTGTGTGCTGCTTGAGCTGAGTGTGTTCTCAGCACGGCCCAGCTACAGATCTCAGTTTCCTTGATATGATGATCAAGTTTTAAAATCCTAGAGGAGCTGCTGCTTTGCAGTGAGCAGCTCTGTAGTTTGCTTTGTAAGTGTGAGAGGATGTTTTTTTCCCTTGAGAACAGCAGTGTGACAGTGTGGTGTGCCTCTGTGACAGTCTTGCTGATATGTGCAGCAAGACTGCAGGTCTGATGGCAGCTCACATTAGAGCAGCACATACTCCATAAAAGACTTCTTGCTAGAAGGTAGTTTCTCATGCATGAATGGTGCTTGGGCTTCTCTTTGGTTTTGTTTTTGGAGCCCTTGCAGTAGGAGCCAAGTTACATGTTTCTCTTTTAAACATAAAGCTGGTAGGTTTCTTCTTTCTTTGTACAAGATAGGTATTTCAGTGTTTTTTGGTGGTTTTGTTTGGTTTTCTTTTCTCCAAAATGCTATTAGCAGCTTCTCTACTACTTGATTTGATGTTGACTTAGTTTCTGGGGTTTTAGTTTCTGTGCTTAGAGTAACTCTGAATCTTAGCTGATAGTTTACAAGTGAGTGTCACAATGTTACATTGCTGATCAGCAAACATTCACCTGTGAAAATCCCGAGAAGGCTCACTGGCATTCAAGTGAATAAATTCTTCCTCAAACATGAAATAATATGTGAAGCTTAATATTAAGTAAATGTTACTGTAGACTTGATAAACAAGACTAGCAGAGAGCCATCTGTTGCCAGTGGGAACTGCATGCATCCAAGTGTGTGAGCACACAGGCCACATCCATATCCCTTTGGCACTGGGGAATTATAGTGTGGAAATGTAGTGTAACATTCTTCAGGATGTGACATGCAGCTGGAATGTACTTGGAAAAGAACCCAGCTGAACTGGGAGATAGGCTTTCTCCTCCCCTTGTCCCAGAGAATCCATGATCTCTTCTGTGGGTAGCAAGGAGAATGGAAAGGTGGATGAAGGAGTTTAGGGAGCATTAATTGCAGCTGAATGAATGAAATTGGCTGAAGTCACCCTTTGAGTCATGGACAGGAAGATGAGAACACCAATGTGGTTCTGTCTCTGCAGTGCTGCTTGAGATGTGAACTGTGACAGTGCTCTGGGAAGTTTGACTTTGCTTGGATTGTGGCTCCACAGTGATGACAGGATTTTATGTGCACATCTGGCAGCAATAACACCCTGCAAAAGTATCAAATGGAACCAAGTGGGGATTTTTTTGTGCTCTTTAAGGTTGTTTTAATGCCTTGCAATTCTGAGTAACCTTTTAATTAAAATCCTGATTCAGAAACCATGTCTGTTGAAGAACACACCAAGTTCCATCAACAGTGGCATAAGGATTTCTGATCTTCAGGCATAGCATAGCTACATCAGAGGGAGAAATGAGAATCTTGTTTTAGAGGTCAGTGATTCCCTGTGTTTGAGTGTGCCTCAAAGTCCTATAAGGTAAATGGTGTTTTTACAGTTAACATAATGGATGTGGTTGATCTGGTTTGTTTATGCATTTTTAACTTGTGGTTCAGTAGCAGTAATAGCTCTACATCCTCTTGAAAACCTTTGTAAATATGGTGGAGCTGGCAGATTCTTTATAACTCAATAAATTCACCTCAATTAGAATTTAATTTGGCTTCAGTCTTTTTTTTCCTTCTACTCCTATCCCCTTTGTTTCCTTTTCAGGGCTGATAAGTCAATAAAACTGACCTTCAGGGTTCCAAAACATCTCAAGCAGCTGTTTATCACACATCATGCGGTCAATTGGGTTAAAATAGTGCTGGAGCCAACACTTCCTCGTGTTTACATGTAAAGAAGCTGTGTTGGAGGGAACACATACCCCATCAAAACTATGGGGGCATTTACTTGGGAACAAGGAACTTTAGTTCCAGAACAGTGGATCTAAACAAATGCTTACTGATTCCCATGCTTGCTTTTCCTTTTAGTCAGAAGCATTGCTTTTTGATGGTGTGTTTAAAGCTGTGGCTTCCAGAGACAAAGCCAATCCCCTCAGTCTTCAAAGCACTTGGATGCCAAGCAGAGTTGGAACTCCAGTGACAAGCACATGGAACTGCAAGCCTGCTGGGGGCTGCCTCTCATTGCTGACCTTCACATGGAAAGCCTTGGATGATGGGAGGTAGTATAAAAGTCCTAAAAAATGTTGATCATTCAACTAAAAGTGGGGAAGACACAACTGTAGAGCTTAAAAAAAAAACATGCTAAAGAAATAGACTTTTTAAAACTTGTTCTTGTGTTGAGAATGAATGGGGAGTTGAACAGATCTGTCTGAGCCATTTGTGTACTGATGTTTATCATTTTGCAGTTAACGTGGCACTGCTGCCAGCCAATTCCAATTTGTATTGATATTTTAAGGTGTGTTCCCTCCTTTTCCCTCCAGTCACCTTTTGTGCACATTTAGTAACACCTCAGATTGTTCCAGTGACATGCCCACTGTTTCCTGTGTTGGGAAAAGACTATCTGAAGACCAGCTTGTTTCAGTCTGCCATGCCCTTGTGCCAAGAACTTTGCTATGAACCTGCTCTTCACAGCCTGAGGAGAGACACTGACTCTACCTAGTCACATTATCAAAATTTCAACTTTTCTTTTCTTCTCCCCCTTTTTTTTTTTCTTTTGAATTTTAGATTGTGGAGAGTGCTTATTCTCAAACTTCACCATAAATGACACTTGCCTGTCTTCTCTGCTGGCCTCAGCATCCTCTCAGCCTTAAATTCCCATGGGCAGGAGAGGAAGTTGACAACTCTCCTGCTCAAGGAATCTCAGAACTGTGGTGGGAACTGAGCAATAATTCAGAGAGTGCAGAAGGGTTTGGAATCTCCCTTTGAGAACTGTGCTGAGCAGATGTTGCTGCCTCTTGTGTTATGGTGGCCAGAGGTTCTGGGGGTGGGTGAATATGAGAGAACTTCAGCTTAGCACAGAGAGTAGGATGGCTGTGACATGGCACTCCTCCTCTCACTGCCTTATTCCTTGTTACTGAGCAGCCTGGCCTTCTCGGGGCTGTTCCAGCAGAATTTAGCAGCCAGGTCGTGTCCCCACACTACAGAAAAAAGAGGGAGCAGGGGCAGAGGCTCCATGTTCTTGTCCTTCCCATTATGCTGACAGAGCAGGGGAGGGCAGCAGATCCCAGACTATGGCTGCTGCTGTGCTGTGATATCACTCCCAGTGAAGATGACTTCTGATGGCTCTTTTGAAAAGAGGAGCATTGACCCACAGCTCAGCTGGAGATGGTAATGTGGCTGATCCTTGTGGGTCCCTTGCAGCTCAGATTGTTCTGTGCTTGTTGCTGTGCTGCTGCAATTACTCTTAGGCTTCAGAAAGCAGTTGTGGCCCTAACAGTAGCCTGGCACTACAAAAGCTGTGTCTGTAAGCATTGCTGCCTCTTTAACAGAGCCATGCTCTTCCTCAGGTCTTTCCCAGCTCTCCCTCAGCACAACATGTGAGTATTTCCTCACCTGTGGTTTGGTACTTGCATGAAAGTATTAGTGTGTATTAATTTGGGAGAATAAATTCTCTTTCTCTCTCCCAGGAAAGCAGTGTGAATCCAGTGACAGCAAATGCTTACATTTGGGCTGCTGGTGGCCTCAGGGGAGCCAGGCAGCACTTTGGTGCCATCTTCCAGGTTGGTTTTCTACCCATGAAGAGCAAATGGCACAACTGAACACACTCATGGAGCACCCTGATGATGCCAGAGCTGTTTAGTGGAAGTGCCTGTTTCTTTCAGTAAAAGCCATTTTTTTTCTCCTTGTTCCTGGTGATAATCAGGCAGTAGAGCTGGAAAGTGGGAATGTATATGTGCTATTAATTCCATAACCTAGACAGAGGATGAGCATTTAACTACCCAGTGCATCCTGCTTTCCTGACAGACACTTGTCAGACTCTCAGTAACTACTGGGATTAAAGCTGAGCTGTATCTCTAAGATCTGTGGTTCTGCAGTTTGTTTTTTTCCAGAGTCTCTATGGAAGGCAGTGATACTGGCTGTGCTAGGAGTGAGAAAGCAGGTATAAAAGTCCCTGAGTATCCCTAAAGACAAAGCAATTGCACAAATTGCAGCTGTAGATGGACTTGTAGAAAAGCAAGTGAACAACAGGTGGAGCAAGTGCATTGTGGTAAAGCATGCACAGAAAAACAGGATCAGTTTTACACTCCTGTGTGCACGTGGGGACAGCGAGGTGAAACCAGCCTCTACTGAGAGGCAGCACATTTTCTCTGTGCCAGAGCTGCTCTGTGGTTTAACAGGTGGTGTGGGGATGAGTTAGTTCTGCTGTGGAATAAACTGCAGTCATCATCTAGGGTTGCTTGTGCAGATTAGTTTTAGTCTCAGCAGCTCCACCAGACCAGTCAGGGCTGCATGAGAAAAGATGCTCAGCAGTGAGCAAATGCCAAATTAAAAAGAACATGAATTGGAAGGTGCCTTGGATTTTAGAGATCTGATTTCAGATTCTCTTGTACTAATTTTTTTACAAGGGCTCTTGTATTCTTCTCTGTCCCTGTCAGAATTTGTGGAAATTTATAAGCATTTTGCATGTTGGCAAATTGAGATTTGAGCAAGACAGTTCAGACCCCCCCTTACACCTATCTTGAAATATGTGGACTGCTGTGAGTTATCCAAGTAGAGTCAGTCTGTAGGTGTAGCTGATAGAAAAAAGACTCCTGTGAAGTAAATTCTCATTCTTGTTCTGCAACCTTCCCTAACACATTAGTGTGAAAACTGCTTGTTAGTGATGCAAAACTCATGAGCTTTGTTTTTGCACTTGGTGTATACTTCGACACATATCTCTAAAGGAATTTTTAAAGTACTTGAACATACACATTTCAGTTTCATGGGATGTTGTGGGAAGTGATACTTAATTTTTGTTGAACAATAGCAAAACAGAATAAACTTTCCCAGACTTCATTTTCTCAGGTGAAAGCTTTAGGAGACCCTACAGAAATGAAAAGTACTTTGTTTCAATACTGGAAATCTTATATTCTGTGCTTTCCCTTCTGTGTGGTTGGCTTGAGTGTTTTCCACAGCCAGAAATACCTCCTTTTAACTAGCACTAGTGCTTTATATCCTGTTGTCCTCTAGTTCTTTATTTAGCTTTTCTGTCCTTTCCTTCTGATACCTTAGAACTCAAATTCCACAGGAGCTTGGATTTTGGTCCTATTTTCTTAGCTTGGAAAGCATGAATCAGATTTGGCCAGAATCCACCAGAAATACTGACATCTTTGTCCAGAACAATGAAAAAAAATGAACACTGGCAAGTGCCAAAATGGTTTCCATAGGAAGCTGCTGAATGCACAACAAGGAAAGAAATGCCAGTTGGCTGAAAACTCACATGGTCCTTCAAGTTTTTTTGGGGGGGAAGAGTTATCACTTGGCTCTGGGTGATACCTTTGGCTACTGTGTTTCTCACACCTTCTCAGGTTTGTAGTTTTTCCCCTGTTCCCTGATGTGGCCTCACCGTAAACTTCTCCATCCAACCACATTCCAGGTGCTCCCACACAGCCTTTTTCCCTGACACCTTCCTCAGTGCTGTGTCCTGCTGCCTTCAGACTGCTCACCAGAGGTGCTTAGATGGGGGGAGACAAGGTCAAGTGTGGAAGAGGTTTGAGGGACAGACATATGAAAAAGCCTGAGAACTGCTGTGCTGAGGTATGGATTTCCAGCTGGATCACATTTTCTATTTTACAGTCCTGTCTGCATTCCAATGATGCACAGGGGAAAAGGAGGTTTTTTTCTGTTTTAGCTGGAAAAAGCCACCCACGTGAAAGAAACACCGAGTGACCTGTTTTCCTCTTAATATTTTTTATCTGCTTGTTCTGTTCTCTCTGTTCCTCCAGTGAAGCTCTCTCCCACCATGATGCCAGCAGTTTTTCATAGATGACAGTGGTGGAACTTGTTGCATTGCAGAGTCTGATGGAGGGCTCTGTGGCCTGAAGGGCTCTTGCAGTGTGTGACAAATGACTTTTTACTGCTGTGGCTGGCCAAAGGCCAGTGTGTGCCTCTGCCACTACCTGTGAGATCTGTGATTGTTCATCACCTCATGGACCAGGTCTTTTGTTAATGATATCCCTCAAGAAAGCATCATACTTAACAGGCACTGCTTGATGTTAATTCCTTCAGTGTCCAAGGGTGGTGTGCCAGGATTGAAGAAGAATTGGTTGAGTTAATGAATGGAAAAATCGATTACAGAAATATTAAGGGTGCTATATTTGATATGCCTGTACTCCTCAAAGCATCATTTAAGTGCTATCAAAACACTGGGTGATCTCTTTTCCAGTTTTATGTAGCTTTGACTTGGTTTTCATGGAGATGAGAAAAAAAGCTCCACCAAGCCTGGCTATTGGGTCTTGGTTCAGAAGATGCTTAATAGGTTTGCCTCCTATGTCCCTGTTTTTGAGTGTTATGCACAAAAATTTCCACTGAACTCAGCATTTCTGTAAAAGCAGGTCACTTGAAGAGCTGTCTCAACTGGATGCAGAGCATGTGCATGTGTGATCTTGTCCTGCTCTGAGACTGCACTGGGGAAAAGGATTAGGTGAGGAAGTGCCTTTGTCATGCAGGTCCAGCTGCTGGACAAGTGTTCAGCTCTGGTGTCCACTGGTGACCACAAAACTCCTGACTGAAAACACAATACTGAATTCAGCTCTTTACACTCTCCTTTTTGTGTTCTTCTGGATCCTTGCAACCTGGGATCCTGATCCTTGTTTTCCTTGCAGTAAATTGTGCAGGTCCTGCTGTCTGCAGAGGGAGAGGGCCAGACTCCCCACTAGTCTTTTTTCCCCTGGATGCAGAAATAAAAGCAGGCTTTGAAATGCAGCCTTCCTATCTTGTCAGTGCAGATTAGTCCTAGCATTTCTTGTGAGATTCCTGGGAGGGCCTTTAACAACAGCTGCCTTGATGGACAGACAGGAAGAGGGCTAGACATTGCAAAGCATGAATGAATTCTAGCCTGGTCATCAACCTAATGGAGCTCTGAGTAATAAAATGAGGTTTCTGGGAAAGCTTGAGATTTCTACCTTGTCTTCTAGTTACAACAGCTTTGTGCATTTTATCTTTGCAATATGCTTAAAGGATTCATTTGTTTTTAAAATGGAGTTTCTCTGCTTCTTCACTCATGCTTGTTCACAAGAGTTGCAATAAGCATTTATTATGTCAAACTTGTAGAGAGACTAGAGCTCAGAAGTCTTCAGTGGCAATTTACATTGCATTGATAGAGCCATGTCATAGGTATCTCTGCAGGAGTTCATTTGTGCAAGTAAATCAATGTCCAAAAATGGTCTGGCTACTTCCAGCTCTGTAAAAGGTATGAAGATCATTCTCACAAGTCCTTGTAATGCTGCTGCAAATGGCCAGGAAGTTTTTCAAGTTAAACAACCATGATGCCAAGTTGGAAGTGGAGGAAGAGTTCCTGCCTTTTTTGATGAAGCACTTCAAGGCATGTTCCTGATAACACTGTTTTCTTTACCAAGGGGGACTGATGGAACAGGCTTTACCTCAGCTTCTGGGACATGTCTGCAGTATAAATATCCCCACTTGAGACCTCCCTTGGCTCCTTTCATTGATAAGAGGGACTAGCAGTCCTTTTTAGGATGTGAATCATCAGACCTATTTTAGACATTTCATTTAGGTGAGATTAATAGTGGCCGCCCACGATTTTCTTCTCTCCAGTGACTTGGGGAGCTCCAGTGTGGCTAGATCTGATTTAGGATGTGTTTTACAGAAGCCTCTATCTGCACAGAGGCATCGCCATGCCTGATCAGATTGGTTTCTGAGCTGCAGAGTTGATTTTGGTAGCTGATAACATGTAGCATACAAACAAAACCATGGATGGTTACATTGATACCCTTTTTAATTATTTGCGTGGAAGCTGGATTTTGCTGTCCATAAAGATGACCCAGCAAGCTTGGTGTCATGTATGACTTCAGCTCCTTTTCCACCCCATTTAGGGCCATGGCTTTGCAGCATGCCTTGTCCTGTGCTGCCCAAAACCACCCTGAGATGATGTCTGCAGACTGATGTCTTTGCTCTTCAGCTGCAGCACAGGCAGATCCAGTGCCCAAAGCCATCCTGGGGATGTGACCCTGCTCCTGTGATTGCACAAGCAAGGAGGATTACACTGGGGTCAGTGCAGTGTGACTCAGGAGAGAAACACATCTTTTTCTTAGAAAGTCAAATGCTTTACAGAACTTTTGGTTTTCATTTTCTGCAGGCTCCAGCAGGTCCTGCTGGGGAGATGGGTCAAGGTGGAGAGAACTGGGCTCTTTTCTCTCATTATTGGAGTGTTAAATATTTTGCAGAATTCTGGTGTTGAAAGCTGCAATCTGAACAGTTGAGAAAAAGTTCAGACCTGCATACTTAGCTTCCAGAAAATGCCCACATGAATTTCTCTGATTGAAGTGGAGCAACCACAAGGGAAATTCTCAGGACAGACAATTTCAAATTCTAAATAGAAATGTAACAGGAAATTAAAGTAAAAAAGAAAGACCTATGACCAATATCCATAAAGAACCAGTGTCTAGATTTCAGCTTTGTAACAAATCTAGGCAAACCACCAAGAAATATGCATTTGTTATGCTTTCCTAGTTCTGTTTCTCAAGCTGAAACCACTTGAAGTAAATAAAACAGCCTTGGGAAATTAGTGTGTTATGGTTGTCATTGATGCAATTGTAACTGTAAAACATATTTTACAGTATTAATGTCAGCATCCAGTCATTACTTTGCAGTCAGTATAATTGGATTCATCTAATAATTAAGAGCTCAATCCTGACTCCAGTGATCCTTTCAGAACTTCCTCATTTGCACAGCTGATCCTGTCAGTGCCTGTATTTGGTGTATGTAACCAACAGGTAAGAGAGATTTCAAATAATGAAGCTTTAGCCTCCCTGGCAGCAAGTCTCAGTTGTCTCTTTGTTTTTGGGAGACAGTGGAGACAGCACAGGAAGGACATCAACTTATTGGAGGAAGCTCAGAGGAGGCCACCAAGATGAGAGAGAGGGACAGAGCACCATCCTGTGAGGAAAGGCTGAGAGAATTGGGATTGTGCAGCCTGGAGAAGGCTCCAGGGTTACCTCATTGTAGCTTTGCAGTATCTAATAGAAGCCTAAAAGAAAAATGGAGAGGAACTCTGAGGACATGTAGTGACAGAACAAGGGGGAATGGCTTCAAGAGTAAGAGAGCAGGTTCAGATTGGATATTTGGAAGAAGTTCTTTGCTGTGAGAGTGGTGAGGCCCTGGAACAGGTTGCCCAGAGAAGCTGTGGATGTGCCCTTGGCGGGCTGGATGGGGCTTTGAGCACCCTGGTCTCGACCTGGAGGGTCTGGAAGGTGCCTTTTGCTGAGGGACACATTCAGTGCAAGGGCACAGGGTGCAGCTGCTGTGGGTTGAGCTCTGGGTGGGAGCCTGGGACAAGAGGCTTTGTTTTCTCTAAACTTCCAAGCCAAACCATTCTGTGATTTATGCAGGGGCTTGGGAACTGCTTTGTTCAAAGTCAGAGGTTAAGACCACGTTTAATTAGGAGCAATTTGTGAATCCTCCACTCAGGCAGGAATCTAGGAGGTTTCAAAATATATCAGGGACATGGGCAAACTGCATGACCAACAACTCCATTTTCTGCATAAAATAAGACAAAATATTAGTAGGTGGAGATAAAAAGCATTTCCTGAAAGACCATACAGAAGATAATGAATATATGTACCTCTTCCCCATGCAGGACCATAAAGGCAGCACAAAGTCCAGCAGTGAGCATCCAAGCAAACCTGAGTCAGAGACCTCAGTCTCACTTTGTGCACAGGTATTTATTTGAGATAAAAGGAATCATGCAGCAGTTTGAGGTGTGCAAGCTGCCTTCTGCTGCAGAAAGAGCAATCTTCCTGTCATCTCCTGTGTGACTTGGAAGTCTCCCATCTAATCCTGCAGCAAGGTGTGCTTATCTCTATATAAAATAAGGCATGGGCTAGCATATGCTACTATTGTGAAGACAATAGCAGGATTTTTTTCCCCTTAGAATAGGGGATTTTTTTCCTCTTAGAGTATTTCAGAAGACAAAAGTGGGTTGTTTTCTTTTTTTCCACGGATTTAAAAAAATGAAATAAGAAACCACAACTTTGGGGTACAAATATTTTGTTTATAAAAACTAGAAATTATTTTAGGAAGTGTTTTTTTTTTCCAAAATTCTTTTTTAATAGAAAATAGTCTAAGAAAACAGGAGAAAACTCAGTTTTGAGTCTGGTTCTTTGTCCAACAGGAAAACATTTTGTGAAGACAAAAAGATGGGGAAGAAAAGCTATTGTAATCTGCTACAAAAATACTTGGCATTTTAAGAACATTTTTAGGCCTTTGTTTGCATGTTGCTCTGCCTCTTATTAGTTGTAATTTAGCCTTCTCAAGATGCAATATTATTTTCCCAGGCATTTTGTGAAATACGTCACACTCCAAAAGGAAGGTGGCAAAGAGGGCAGTTCCTGTTGCAAGACAGCATTCCTGGGGGAAAATCACTGTGCTACAGCTCTCTGGAAGGCAGATAAATCTGTTACAGAGGAATTTCATCCCACTAAGAATGTTTGCTGTGAGTTGTCTTTTCCTTAGAAGTACAGCACATACGTCATCTAGCCAAATGGTTGTTCTCACATCAATCATTTCCCCTTGTTGAGAAACTGCAAATCTCTCTGCAAAACTGCAGCTCCCTACAGGCAGCTGAAAGTTCAGGATGAGACTGGGTTATGAGGTGGAATAAGCTGGGGAGAAAGGGGACTTCTCCTCTTCCTGTTGTACCAAAGACTCATTCTAATACTGGATTATCAGCTAGTGGGGAGAAATGATCCCTGTTGTATTATTTGGTGTTAACATGAGAAGGTTTTTGTAGGACTTTGTAACTTTCTGTGCCTGTAGGTTTGATTTCTGTTTGTCCTGTCTTCTCCTCTGGTGGCACAAGTTGGCAACAGGGCTGATAATTAAGGTTGCTGAACATTTAAAAAAAAATCCTCAGGCTTGCCTACATCCTATTTTTTTTGTTAATATTTTAGTTAAACTTCAGCCCTAGAGTATGGTGGTGGTATTTCTTACACCAGAAGTTTGCCTCAGAATAGAGTATCAAATGTCAGATCACAAAAGGTCTTGCTGAATCTCCAGTTAGGAAATAAACTGGTATTGCCACTGTGGAGTCTCAGAAAGGAGGAGGAGAGGATGAAGTTTGCCTTGAAAGTGCAGGGGCTGGCAGGGTTAAATTATGAGAGTTTGCCACGGATCTAAGGATGTGGGAAAACAGGAATAACCCTCAGTGGTGGATTTAATTGGAGCTGCCAGACAACCTGCACAAAATATCACTCCATCAATCAGTACAAGCAGTAGCTCTTACCCCAAGAGGCACTGCAGCCCTCCAGGTTTTCTGAACTGATGGAACTCCATGCTAGACCCTCTGTGCTGCTAAATCCCCAGGAGGAGTTTTATCAGTGACTGAAAATTGCATTTATTTCAGCAAGGCAGAGCCAGCAATGGCTATAAAAATCAAATCAGCTTCCTGCCACTGGTTTGCAGCAGCTGAGGTGTCCCTGCACCACTGGTAACTCAAACCCTGCCCAGGGGGCTGAGCTGGACAAGAAACATCAACACTGAAAATTGCTGTTTCCTCCAGCAACAAAGCCAGTAGGAGCATGGTTTGTCTGGTCTGTCAGTGACAGCATTACTGAGGGTGGGAACCAGGGAAGAAGTGGGTGGCAAGAACCCCTCTCAGTTTGAAAACCTTTCCCATATCAGGGAATTCCCCCTTGATTTTTAAGTGTTGCTCAGCTACTGTAGCTGAGCACTGACATTGCTGGAATAAAAGACAAGAGCTCTGTGGTTTTCCAAGGCTTGTGAATGGAGTTGGGCTGTCCCAGTTCTGAGAGTCTCATTTCAGTACTTCGGCAATACCTTCTTACTATCTAGATGCTCTTGCTCCATCTAGTGAGGAAATTTATTGCTCATCCTGGCTTCGTTTTGGTTGTGGAGGAGGCCTGGGGAAAAGTAACATAATTTATACATTTGACCTATGCAAAGATGGGAATTACCCAGGAAGATTCCAGGTTTGATTTTGTTAGAAGAGTAAGAACGACAATGATTTTAGCTTACAGCTGCTCATTGACATATCTATTATTCAAAAAAAGACTTGAGGGTTTTTTTTAATGAACTTTCCCATGAAAATCTATTTATGTTTATGTTCAGTGGGTGGATTTGCTTGTTATGTGAATTGAATGGGGGGGAAGGCATAGAGATGAAATGAAAAAAGTTGATTTAAGCAGTTTAGTATCTGTTACAGCCCATCTTTACTGTTCTTGTTCAGCAGCCAAAACACATTCCTCTTTTATAAAAGAAGGAACACAAGGGCACCAGCTCACAGATCTTTAGTGCAATAAAGCTGTCTCTGAAGCCTCTGTGAGGGGCCATGTCCTGCTGGGCACTGAAGAGGGAAGAGCAGGGACAGGGTGAGGAGCACAGAGATGCTCAGGACCCTCTCTGGTGCCTGCCAAACCCTTGGTGAACTCAGAGGGGTTGGGATTTGCCCATTCCTTCTTCTACCTTGCCTTGCCAGAAATATTTCATGTCATATTCCCCCTTTCCTTTTCCTTTTCTCTTTCCAGAAGACATTCATTCAAACCATGATTGAAAAAGTTCTGAGTGGAAAGAGAAAGAACAGGTCAAAAAAAAGAGAGACCGTGGCATTTCTTTCTGGGACTTATATTTTTGGGTACACTTGAGTGCACAGTAAGTGCCATGTTCTTTGGGTAGAAGTTTCCTAATTTTGTTTGAAAGCTCCTGTTATTACTTCTGAGTTTGGCTAGGCTCATGCAATAGATACATGTACACCATATATTAAAATGTATATATTCTGCAAACATACAAACTGAAGACACAGGGCTGCCATGTCAAAAGGGATTTTTGGCTTTTTAAGTGAAAACACTTTTTTAGTTTAAAAAAAGATTTTATAAAGAATGTTCCCTTCCTGCACTAAAAAAAAAACCAACCAAACAGAAAATCCAACAAAACCAAACATAAAACAGGTATTAGTATTATTTTGTGCTTGTTAAGGTCAAAGTTATACAGGGCTTACAGAGACTATCTCAGTGCTATTGCATGGTCTTGGCTGCCTTCTTGGTGCAGCATTAAATACCAGAGTAACTGTGAGCAGCTCCTACAGCCATCTGAGAGGGCCTGATGCAGTGGTTCCCTCTGTACAGTGCTCTGCTGATAAATGCCCCTGGTATAGCTCTTTTTGCATGGTACCATTTTCATGTTTTCTGGCTGTCATCAAAAGTTCACGTCTGATCTGATGAGCAGAATAACATTTTGCAGGTAAAGTTATGACAAAAATCAAAGAGTGGCCTAGGAGAAATCTGCTTTCCTGAGCTGTGGAATACATACAGAAAGGCAGAGGGAAAGAATGTAGAAGGGGAAAAGTTGATTAGAAATGGTAGAAATCTGACCAACTTAGCATTCCTCTAGGGCAATGCTAGATGCACTCAAAGGGCAAAAGAGAGCATAAAGCAAAGTGACTGACTGTTGGTTTTTTGACACCATGGAAGAGGAATGGATGCACTTTGGTGAAAAACAGCAAAGAGGAGCCTTGAAGCCAAAATATCTGATGATGGAGCCCTCTGATGAAGTTCATGGGTGCCTTGGGAAAGATCTGTGCTGATCTTAACCACTACTGCCCCTGGTAGGGTCTTGAAATGCTGCCATGGGGTTTAGACAAAGGTAAAGATACTCTGTATTAAGGAAATGGGACAACAGGACTGGACTGAGAGCTGCTTTTTAAAGACCAAAAACTGTCCTGGAAGCTTTTGTATTTAATTAATCAGTTTACCTAACAGATAACCAGGCATTTCCTGTCATGAACACAACCAAAGGCTTTTAGCTGGGCATGGGAAAATGTGGTTGAAGTAAAGAAGCTCAAGTGGTTCCTTGACAGAAGTAATGAGGAAGATGGATTACAAGAAAAGGATAGTGAATTTATAGAGTTCCTGTGGAGAAGAAAGCAAGATGTTACAGTGGGGTGGCAGCTACTGAGCAGACCTTTGGGGTGGCTAATGTATGTAATTTATCAAAGGCAAGAGAGAGAGACTGTGGAGCTTTTTAAAACATACCACAGTTTCCTGAGTACAAATGAACCAGTCATCTGATCAGTTTTTCAGATCTCTGCTCCTTTGAAAGTTTCGTGTTGGAGGACATTCACTTCCCTTGAACTGGTCTGTATGTGCTGCCTGGAGTCCTGCCATGGGGGAATGGGAGTAGGGACAGAGACAAACGTTCCTCTGGTAGTAAAAATTCTGAGGGCAGTTTTTCATGGACCACAGTTCCATCTTTAATCTCTTGTGAGAGACCCAGTCTCTTAGCTATGAGAAGCTCTATGGACTCTTGATCCATGTTGTCTGGGGGATCACTGCCAACATTTGTGTTTCCTCTGGGAGATTCCCAGCAGGGCTCACCATGGCTGATGTGATGGAATCACAGCCCAGATTGTCTAGAGCAAATCAATAGCTGGCAGAGCCCAGCTTAGTTCAGACTGTGCTTTAAACAAACAAAACCAACCAAAACTCCCAGATACTTTGCTTTTTCTTTTTAGCCTCCTTGACATCCATTTAAAAAAAAAAAGAAAATAAAAAAGGGCTAATATATATATAAAAATATCTGTATCTATATAAAGACATTTCCATAAAAGTTCAAAGGCTCTTTATGGAGTTTAGTGCACTCTATAGTTGAAAGGCCAAAAGATGCATTAAATTAGGATGATATATCTTACAAAGGATATGAGTTGGCACCTGAGAACATCCCCTTGCACACCTTGCTTGTGGGCTCAGGGGATTCCAGTTGGCATCCAGCCTGAGCACCAGGTCTAGTCTGAGCCTGATCCATGCAGGACTTCATCCCTGGCTTAAGTCCCATCTGGGTTTTGGCTTTTAAGCTTCAGAAAATACAGGGGATGGGCTGATGTCTCTTCACTGTTTCTAAAGTCCTAAACTTGGTTATGCATTTTTATTCAAGTGTTCCTCTTTGAAAGACTGAACAGTGCAGTTCCACACAGTGTATTTGGATGCACTACAGAAGTATAAATGATATTGGCAGCCCACTGCTGTTATTTTTGCAGTTTATTTTAATTAGTAATCAAATATAATTTTTCAGCTCTGTTGTTTTTTATTCCAAATCTTTAATGTCTTCCAGATCCACTCCAGGTTTGCTAGACTGGGTGGCAACTAAATCTTAATTTTGATCCAGAGGAAACTGCCATGCCCATTTTGAGCATTCCTTATTTGCTTACTTTTGCTCTTTTATTTTTAGCTGTATTTTGTACTGCATTTCTCTCTCCCTCTGTATTTAAAAATCATTTTAGACTTTTCATTATTATGTGGCATTGAGTCTTGGCACTGAGGTTAAAGCCTGGAACTGAACAAACCATGAAATTACTGCCTCAGCACAACCACTTGAAAGTCTCTTGTTATGTACTTGGCCCTGTGTTTGTCAAACCTCTGCTTACCCTCTGTGTAGGCTCCTGCATGATGTATTCCTCAGCTGGGGAAGAGGGAGGACAAGAGAGGGATGGGAACACCAGCCACTCATCATTTACCTGGTCCAGGATTTGCCTACTGAGCCCTGAAAGGAAAGGTGTTCAAAGCTTTTCTTTGTAAGTGAAACATTATAAGTAAAACCCTCTTCTTTTTTTGAATGTTCTCCACCAGCCAGAAATCTCCATCCACCAAGAAATCTGCTGGAAGTGCAGCAGAAATGGCTGCTGATGCTTTGTTCAGGTGTGAGTTTCCCTCAGCAATTCCCAGGATGGGCAAAGTTCTGGGCTGGTGACCAATATTCCATGTACAGAAATACCAGGACTTTGAAATCCCATTCTTTGCATCTTTTTGAGAAGCTGGAAAAAAGGAGAGAAAGTCCTTATGCATAGGAGAGCAGTTCTTCATTTTCCTGGTCACACTGTGCTTCAGGAGGACACTCAAACAAAGCTGTGCTATTCCTGCTTGGCAGAGGTATTACACAGAACACATGCAACCATTAATTTAGGTTGGAAAAGGCTCTTAAGATCATCAAATGTAACTGGAAATCCAACACTGCCAAGCCCACCACTAAACCACATCCCTATATGCCATATCTACACACCTACTAAATCCCTCCAGGGATGGGGATCCAACCTCTTCCCTGGTTAGGCTGTTCCAGTGCCTGGCAAGCCTTTCAGTGGGGAGATTTCCCCCAAAATGTCACAGGAAGAGGCATCTCTCAGCACAGCATTTTTACTGTATCCCCTGCACCTTTCACAGCACTGGCTGCACCTGTGGAGCAGCATTGGGGGCTCCAGGGTGGAAAACCCAAGGGGCAGCACCATGTGCTGAGGGTGCAGCAACAGTGACCATTTGTGACCCTGAAAATCTCCATCAGTGCCATGGAACTGTGGCTTCATCCCTCCTGTGGGCAGGGGGTGTGTCCCCTGCCAGCAGGGCTGTGCCCCCAGTGAAGCACATGGGCTTCTCCCTTCTCCTCGTGGCACAGCAAACTCCAGACCTCCCTGACCCTCTTCTGGAAGTGTTCTTGGCCAGGAGCAGAGCAAGGAGGGTGAGAAGCCAGGCTGGCACAGCAGGCAGCTGACAGCAAGGAGGCCTCATGTTCCCCAAGCGTTACATTTTTCTTGATGTTAAATTAATATACAATGGAGTGTTAAAGATGTTCCTTCTACGTCTTAGCCACAGTTAGATGATTTCAGTTGTTAATGCCAAGTATAATAAAAATGATTTCTAATCTTGATGGAGTTCTCCCTGACATCTTATGTTTCACTGTCTTTTTTAACTTCAGCACTTCTCTTTCTATCAGGATTTTTGTGTGTCTTGCCTTTCATAGTCCCTGTCCCTTTTTAGGGCTTTCTTTAGTTGGCTGCAAAGTGCATTTTGACTTTTTGCTCTTCCTTTATTAACACGTTTGTTTGTTTACAGAGAAACAGTGAGGGAGTGCTTGGGGAGGATCTCTGCTTCTTCCTTTTGGTTTAATATTCTGTTCATCATTTTATACCACCTCCTCCTTTCTGTTCTGTGGAAACCTGTCAGAATCTCTGGACTGATGACAGCACTTCCTGACTTATGCCAGGTTGCCCTGTCCTGTGTCCTTTGCCTCTGATTCCTTGCAAAACAGAATAACTTGAGTCTTGCAGGTTATTGGATGTGCAAGATCCCAAAAAGCAGCAGGTGAATCCATGCAAAATGGAGGTATTTCCTTAAAATGCAGGCCAGAGCTGGGTATACACTTGCTTCTGCCAAAAGCACCAAAGCAGCAAAGTCAGAGAATTATAAAGGGGACATCAGTAAAATGTGGGTTCTCCACATCTTTGTGGAGAGTGATGAGAGGGGGAAGTTTGAAAAAATATTGTGATGAAAAATGGCTTATAAAAATTGCATGTCCTGTTATAATAGACCCAAATTAGTCTGAATCCTTGTCTTTTCTTAATATTTCCTTCTCTAGTGCATAAACTAGGTTCAAATATTTCCAGAAGCTTGGAAAATCTGAAAAGATTTTTCCCTGAACATTTTCTATGAAAACTTTCTGGTATTTTTTCCTTTTCACTGCTGCTGACTACAAAAGCTTTACCCATGGAATGATGACGTGTGCCAGTGCAGAACCATGGCCTTACCTCATACAAGTTCCCAAGTCACTTCTGAGCCCATATATAGGGATCATTCCCTTACCTCTGCACAGGAGGCAGGGTGCCACTTATGCTTCTCTGCAGAGGGGAAATGAAGAGGCATTTTTCCTCTGGAATGACAATGGGAAATCTTATGTGGATAGCAACACTTCAGCCATAATTTACAGGAGCACCCAGGACTCCCTCTCAGAAAAGAAATGTGCTCGAGAGTGTTTAATAACCAGAGATGTTCAGAATGCCTGTATAACGTGTGGGCTGTAGGAAAAGTCTCCTCTTTCCCTGAGAAGTCAGCAGGAGACTGAATTAAAGTGGCAATAAGCATATTGGGAAGCAATATGAAGATCAAATATTACAGCTGTTTTCCAAAGGATTTTGTTCACAGGGTGAGCATATCTGATCCTCTGCTTGATGGAGCTGATGCTCACATAAAATGCTGCCTCATGGTTCACTGGGGCCAAAATGCTGGAGGTAACTTTGGTATTAGTCTTTCTTGCTAAACATCTGTCTGCCATCATCAATAACCCTCCCAATCATTTACCATCCAGGTTCTTGCTTGATCTCTGACTAAAATTGATTGTTTCAAGTGTTAAAGTCATTCATCAGCCATTCCTGAAGCCAGATTTGGGGGCAAATAAATAATACTAAATTAAAAAGAAAAAGTTTAATGGTTTTCTTTGTAAGAAAGAGGCTGCTGAGACTGCAGGGACTGCCTGAGAGTGTTCTGGGCCAGCCAACACTGCTTTAATTTGTGTCTGAAGAGAAAAATGGGCTCTGGCAAAAACAGAGAACAAGGAAGGAGCATTTGCAGAAGCTAACAGGTATCTTAAAGAGCTGGTTCACATCAGCCTCTGTTGCTTTTGTTGCTTGTTCTTTCCTTTTAGACAGGAGCATTGCCTAATCCTTCCCTCTTCAGCTGTGATACTTGTCCTTATCATGAGGATATCACTTGCTCCCTGCCCAGCAAACACTGCTCTGGCAAAATATCTTCAGGGAAGACAGGCACAACTTTAATGCCTACTTTATGTGAAGGGTTTTTTTATGAGCACTGCATCCCCTTTGGACAAGAAGATGCCATTTTGGCTTCAATCCAGAAGAACTCAAAGGTGAGACAAACTCCCTGACAATAGGAGCATCACAAAAGTCTAAGTGAGGAGGGGACAAGAAGGGAGGCTGGGAGGTGGGGTCTGTGGGGTAAGAGGTTGTAAGCAGTGAAAGGAGGACAGGACATGGAGAAGCAGCATACTTCTGCTTTGCTTTCTGTTGTCTGTTTTGGTCAGGAAAAGAGTTCTGAGTTTGGAAGATAAACCAAGCTCTGAGGAGAAGGAGCTGATCCAGGCTCCATGGGTGGTGTAAGCCCTTCCCTGGCTGCAGAGCTGGGCCAGCCTCGTACAATGGAGTGCATTTTTGTGTGTGTTTGGGCTGTAAACTTTGACATGTGCTTTGCCCCAAGGGATTAATGCTGATTGCACTGTAGCAATCAGCTCTCAGAGCAGAAAACCAGCCACGAGTAAGCCTGTGTGTGAAATCCACTGCAGTGTGTGGGCTGCACAGCTCTGGCCTTGCCATGCACAGCAGGGTGAGCAAGTTCAGCTCATTTCAGTAAATGCAGGGAGAGGAACATTTGGGCTCTTCAGATGCAGCTCATGAATTTGCCAACCCTGATGGAATTCATCCCTGGACAATTTTTATTGGATAATTGTTATTAATTTATACTTTTCTATTTGTGTGTTTGTTTTTTTTAACTTCAGTTGGCAGGTGGTAACTGGTTACTTCGAGTCAGTAAACTCAGTGGTATACATAGCCTGGATTTCTGCCAGCTTTCTTTTGCATAGTTATATGAAACTACTTTCAAGATCCCTACTGCTCCATGCTCCTCTGTGACAGCAACTTCTGCTGTTACAGGCTTTGTAATGTGTCTACTGTAGCTACATAATTAAAAAAGCTGATGAGCAATATATTTCATCCTCTGTAACCAGGAAATAATGATGATCAGCAGTTATATTAAAAGGATGGATTGGCCTCTGACTCCTTTTGCTGCAGGTTGAAGACTTGCCAGCCCAGTTACTTTCTGCAAATAGCTGATTGTTTTTCTTGGCAATTCAGTGGCCCAGTCAGTTCTGGCTGCTGAATAATTCCAGATCGATTCCATCTCTAATAGCCCAACGTGCTCAGGTTTGAAAAGTGGCTGCTGCACATTTCCAGGGATGCCAGGATGGATGTCTTGGCTTGCTGTGTGTGAGCAGGCTGGTTCTGCATGCTGGTAGCTGACCTCCCTGGTGTTAGCAGGCCTGAGCTGGGCTAGTGCTGTGTGGCAAGGCTTCTGCTGCACTGTGCACACTGCTCAGGATTCCAGCTGATGGGGCAGGAATCCAAAAAACTGCACCAAAGCAGGCTCAATCAGTAATACATGGACACTTCTGCCGTTGTCATTCAGCCCTGGCTTTGTGCGCAGGTGAAAAGTGATCCATGAACACTGAGTGAAAATTGTCCTTCATCAGAATGTCAGATGTGTTTCCTAATGAGATCTTGCAGGACAGGATGAACACATTCATTTTGCATGTAAATGACACAGTCAAGAGGTACGAATCTTTTTAATGCCTGTTCAGCTCAAGCTCAAAAGCCAATTCTAGTCCCCAGAACATGTGTTGCCATCTCAAAGCTGGGAGTTCACATTTCCATCCATTGTGTTGAAAACCTGTCTGCACTGTGGGACAAAAAACACAACCCTTTGTGCTCAGAAGGAAGAACAATGCTTGAACAAAGACTTTTTTTTCCTAGCTGTCCTTAAGTAAGCCAAACCCCCCATCTAGAAGACATTTAAGAGACCCAGCCGAATAGAGAGCAGTAACTGGTGTTATTGTTGTGTTCAGTCTCTTTAAAATGTCTGATAGCCCTGGCACTCTTATTTTAGTTCGTGTCACTGGGGAGAAGTGACATGCAACCCAGTCTGACCTGGTACAGGATGGATAAAGCAAAAAATCATGAATCCCCCTGTACCAGTCCTGCTTTATGGAGCTGGCAGAGGAACAGGCTCTCTAGGAGTACCAGCTAAAGAGAGCAGTGCTGCTATGGGAATTTCTCTCTTGCTTTATATTCCCCAAATCCACTTTTGGCACCTCTGGAGTTGAAGGCATAAAAGCAGCTCATTAGGGGCCATATCCAAACCCTGTGGGTCTCACTGAGAGTTTGTGCAGGCAATGGGGCTTGGTTGAGTTTAGTTATGAGCCTTTATCTTTTCTCCACATGAATGGAGATCTGGGATGAACCTACTACTGAGCAGTGAGTCCAGGTGAGTCTCACTAC
Organism: Anthoscopus minutus; assembly: GCA_013399455.1. NCBI lineage: Eukaryota > Metazoa > Chordata > Aves > Passeriformes > Paridae > Anthoscopus > Anthoscopus minutus. The sequence goes on along the minus strand of VWYI01011148.1, from coordinate 23,632 downwards.
CTGCTCCTTCTCTATGGGGTGGCTGCAGGGCTCAAAGTCCTGAGTTTCACCTCCTCTTCTCTCATAAAGGCTCATCCTTTGTTTCTTGCTGGATTCATTAGTCAAAAAGACACTATCTCAAGTGAAAACACGTTCCATTGTTGTAGTTTTGCTCCTTGGAATGTTATGACACATGCCTCAAATATCAGCTTTGTTAACTGTCAACAAATTAGTGTCCTTTCACTCCCAGCTTGAGCACTCATGGGTCATCTTGGCTCCTGCCCTTACAGTGAGCACTACCAAGGCTGCAGTCCAGGGAACCCTCCCTCTCCTGACCTTCTGTCCCAAAATTCACCTCGCCAGCTGAACAGCATCCCCTCAGTTAGGAAAGCTTTCTCTCCTTCTCTAGCATCAGGAGAAAATGGCTGGCACTGAATTTATTCACTGCTGCCAGCAGAACTTGAGGCAAAAGCTATTGGGCCCTGGCCTGGACCAGCCTGGTTTATTATCCCTCCCATCCAGATTTATTTTATATCCTCGTTAAAGCAAATAAGGGCCTTGAACAAAACCACTTGGATGGTACTGGCAGAAAAAAACCAACTTATCTGGGTGCCTGACCCAGCAGAGAAACTGGTGCTAATGGGGCAAACCACAGCCTAGAAAGGCAGGGGAAGGAAAACAAAACCCAAGCTTATCTCTGTTTTATCTCTAACCTCCTTCACTTCGCTGGAGAAGAGAGAACCCCCTGGTGAGGTTTCTGCACCATCCTAGTAAATTATGGCTGGACAAGGATCTGAGCCTGTTTTGCTTCAGCAGATGAGCCACAGGACCATCTTTTCCCCCTCTCAGTGTCCCACAGGTTCCCTTTGGAAATGTGATCCCATCCCAGGCAGAGCAGTTGTGCTGGAGAGGGCTGGGGGTGGCTGTGCTCTCTGCACTGCAGCTCCAGCCAGAGCTGGCTCTGGATCTCAGGGTTTAAATCAGTGTGAGAGATCCCAGGATGTGGGTCCTTGTGATCTGGGAATTATAAACCAGTCGTTTTAATCACATGATTAGAACTGAGATAAACAGTCAGGGAGTAACCAAGGCATGTCCCCCCAGTGCAGTGTCAGACACACCATTTAAGGGAAATGAGAAGGAAAGAGCTTTGTTCCAGCCCAAGGCTTATCCTAAAGGCCTTCCAGCCCTCACTTTGAAGCACTGGCAGGAGGAAGCCCAGCCTTGCAGGCTGTTTCACTCCATTCTGCCTGCAAAACAGTGCTGCAGCTTCACTGCTGTAGCCAGGCAGTGTGGCACCTTTGTGATATGCCAAGGTAGGTTTATCAAGTAGCTCCTATGTATGCCCAAGGTCAATAAATTTTTGTATTAACTGTGCACTGGATCTGTGCTTTCTGCTTGTTCCTGAAGAGGGTAAACTTCAGACTTCAAAAAAAACCCAAACCAAAACCAAACCTCTGAATTTTCTTGCTTAGAGATCTGAATTTTAGAAGCAGATGTGCCATATCTGAATTTCTGGGGGGCCTCCAAGCAATCAGACTGACCATGACAAGAGCTAGTGAAGGGGAACTTGTTAGTCAGCTCTGCTTTTTCACCCTCACTCTGATTATCCATCCTGCCTTTTCTCCTCTTTTGAAGGTCAAAAGGTAAATTTAGGGTGAGTTAGGCATGGAGAAAAAGTTTTGGGGCTGTAGTATTTTTTTATTCTTTTTTTCTTTAAATGTTAATGCCAGTCTTGCTTTTAAAGTATAGAAAATGCTGCGTGGTCTCCTGTGAAGTCAGTTTACACTAAAGTCAAAGCCTTACAAATATTCAATTAGGAGACCATTCAAGTATGTGGGATTAAGTTGTTTATATAAATGTTTGCAGAACCAGAGTGAGTTCACAGGCAGGCATGAGAGCTTTGGTTTCCCAGCTGATCCATAAAAAGGGTCAAACACAGTATTCTGATAAATGTGGTATACTTGCAAAAAAAGCCAGCCAGCCTCAATCCAGTCCTGACTGGAGCTTCCAGTACCAATTCCCAGTTGTTTATCAAAGTTAAGTTGGAGGCTGATGAGTTTGCAGGATGTATAATTTAAAAACAATTTCAGACCCTTCCCTGGGCACCACTACACATCTCCACACATCCATGTGCAGTTGGGAGCTAAAAGCAGATTCTGCTTTAAGTAAACAAAGAGCTCCCACTGATTACCCAGAAGCAGCTCTGGTGTGAGCAAGGGTGGAAGAGGCCCCATGGAATGAGGTCTGAAGATACAGAGTAGCATCATTCCCTGGAATTTCCTGCATTTTCTCCTCTTTCTTTCTGCTTCTGGTACCAAATTCCTGAGAGAAGCTAAAGAAAAGTCCTGGTGTTCAAACCTAGGGATGATAGAGGAGAAGATTAACTCCTCTTATGAAGAGAAGCAAATGCTTTCTCAAATCCAGCTTGAATTTTGGTGAGCCCTGGTGGGACTGGTGGAGTGTACAGTGCAAGACAAAACTGGGCAAAAGAGTAAAAGGCAAAAGGAGGAGATATTTCACACAATTATATTTCTAAAATTTAGTTTGTCATTTTTACAGTTAATTTCTACTGTCTCAGAAAAGAGAGAAAAAGCAAGGACTCTGGTGTTCTGAGAATGCTTGGTGCCTGGTTTCCTGCCTTCTGTGCTGATCAGGACAGGGAGACATGAAGCCATCAGCAAGCAGTCAGGAATTTACCCAACCCCAGTGGGCCAGGAGGAGTGACTGTATTATGACTGGTTTTTTTCCTCCTGTGATTAACTGGCATGAAGTCAGGAAGTCCCCTACAGCCTTGTAGGGTTTTTTTTAGGGTAGTTTCTTTTGACAGAGATGTTGAGAGTGTGCAACTGGGTGTCTTTTGGGATGAAAGGTGCTGTGTCGGTGCAATATGTTGATTTTTTTTTCCTTGAATTTAAGTACTGATACCTGTACTGGAGTTATTAATAGACTGAGCTGTCCAAGCAAGGATTCTTCAACGCTCCTGCTGCAAAATACAGATTATGTTCCTGTTGCTACAGCATATACTGCTAAGTTACAGCTAGTACAGTCTGTTTTTCACTAAGTGCATCAGTGAACAGTTTAAACAAAGTTAAACAAAAAAAAAAAAGTACTGGCAACAAAGAGATGACTTATCATTTGCAACTTTAAAAAGGAGCCTGCAGCTATACGAATCTGGAAATAATATAAACTTAACCCACAGGACTGTTGCATTGGTTTTAGAAGAGCTTACTTTAAAGCTGGTATGTGGGCTCACTGAGAGACTGAGTGGTTGGCAAGGATGCTAACCATTTATGGAATGTGTCTTTGGAAAGGATTAAAGCAAAATACATGTTGCTTCTTACCAGCTTGAGCTAGGAATATAGCTCTAAGGGGCGAGTGTTAAATTTTAAGGATCCACTATATAAAGCTTTTAGAGAATAAACTTTTTTTTTTCTTTCCTTGCCCTGGTGCTTGGGATCAAATTCAGTCCAGGCCGGATAGACTAAAAATCATTCCCATCTGACGTCCAGGAAAAGGTCAGGAGTCCCAGCAGTGCTGGCAGTGGTGGAGCAGTTCCCAGCTTGCGTAAGTACTATTTGTGAACTGCCCAAGATAACAGTCAGCATTTTAGCTCTGAGTCTTCCAAGCCTCACATAACTGTGCCTATTCATTTTGTCCCTCTAAGCTGGTTTTTGGAAACTGCTTTGTACCAAGTAAAAGCACAATCAAAACTGAAGCCTGAGAGCTTGGTTAAAATGCAAAATCCCTATGACTCGGCTGGGAAATCTTTCATTTTCTACTTTCATTGGCCCTGTTTTGACTCTTTCTCTGCCTTAGGTACTCATGGTCCAGGCCCTCACTGTGTTGTCTTCTTCCTGTGGCACTCCCTGTCCCAGGCTGTGCTTCAAAAGACAGTGACAGATGTCTCTAAGTGGCACCATTTTTCTCTGACAGATTCCCTGTCGCTGATGGAACAACTCCCTATTTTCCCTGTGTTTGTGAGTGGCTGTGGTGCTACATCTGGGTGTGTTTGCAAAAGGCACTAAGAGAGGACTTGCTGACTAACCCAGTTTTCTCCCCAGGAGGAGGAGGAGAGGAGAAGCATGGTGCTGTTCTCAGCTCTGACATCCATCAACAAGAGCAAAGAGCTCTTCTAAACAATCTCTCTGTCCAGCACAGCTTCCCTAGCAGCTGCTGCCACTGGCAATGTAGGGGCCACGGGGCATCTCAAAGACCCTAATGTTTGCAAGCCACTCCCACAAGGTGAGGGCAGCTGCTGTTGGAAATAGGACCTAGAGGCCAAAAAGGTGTTGGAAATATCTTCCAAGGTGATCAGTGTCTTTTTCTGCAAGGATGTCTGCCTACCCCCTGGCATCTGCTCTCTCTCCACCAGCTCACGTGGCTGTGCAAGGACAGCCCTGCTTCCCTGGGGAGTGCAGGGTGATGCCAGGTGTGTTATCTGCTGCTTGTCAATGCCTTGGGGCTAAAATCATGGCTGAGCCTGACCCTCAGGTGCAGAGCTGGGAGCTCTGGATGTGGAAGCTCACGTTGATGGGTCACAGTCATTTTGGGGAGCTTCTGCTGGCCATGGCAATTTCTTAACGGGGTCCTTCCCCTAAGAGGCTTGTGGTTTTTCTTTCTCTCCAGCCATTCCTGAAACCCAGAATTCAGTGCTGTACCATGAGGATATGAGACAGGATGGGCTCAGTTTAGGAGTGATCCTTGTTAAAAACTTCCTCTAGAATTTGCTCCAAATGGCCGGAATTTCTTTGTAGCCTCACTTTGATGTCTTACTACAGAAGCTGGCTGTGATGGATTTGTGTAGAATTTAATTTTATCTGTTTAGTAAACAGTCTGACATGCTTTATTTGACAATGAATGTGTACCTCAGTGCCATAAAAGCCTGATATCACATACTTATTATGAGGCTCTCAGAAAGAAAAACATGGCTAAAATGGGGAGGTGAGCACCTCTTTCTTCATTAAAGTTAAAATCCTAAAGCTATGTCTTCCTTGTTGAGAATAAGTGAATTTCCTTCCAAATCAATTGCACTCTATTGAAAGCTCACCTTTTTTTTACCATAGTGCTTATGCTGATGAGGTTCCAGAAAAAGTAATACCAGCTGCTCATTGTTAGGACCCTAATTGGCTCCCTGATCAATGCACCTGGGTCCTGCAGCCCCTCCCATGGGCACTATTTAAGCTCAGCCCCAATAAGCGACTGGTGTGGCAGTTATGGTTGCCAGTCTTGCACCTGGGTCTCCCTCCTGAACTGCTTTTGGATGTGTGGATTTTTGGTAGTTTTCCCCCTGCATGGGGCTCTCCAGGGTGCATTGAACATTTCCAGCTCTCTGACTCTGTCTTCTGCTGTTCTTGAGAGGATCCTTGGGTGGATCTTGGGCTTGCTTTGCTGCTTGCTGTGCCTGGAGCTGTTGATGTTGCAACTCTAGAGGCTGCGTGATCTGTGTCCTGCTTCAGTTGCCCTTGGCTCCTCAGCATTTGGGAAATTTTGTGCTCAAGTGCTTGGCAAAGGTAAGAGGAAAATGTGTGGCTTAAAATTAACCTGGTAATGATAGAATCAGCAAAGCCTGATTGTATTTTCCCCCCTTCCCCTATAGTTTAATGATCATGGTGTTTTGGAGATGTTTCCTTCTCCCACACAGAATACCTGCATGCCTGCCTTTGTGCATCCCTCAGTTACTGAGTGGAAGACAATGATATGTCTGGTTTTAAATTTCAAGTGGGCTCTCAGCTACCTAAAAGGTCAAGCAGCACCAGATAACCTGTGTTGCAGTCTTGCTCTTGGGATGGGTGCAGGTGACTTGCAGAAATCATCATAATTACATTGCAAGTGTGTTAGGAGAAAAAAGGAAAAGTTTGGGATGAAGTTCCTTCAAGAAGACTTGTATCAGAAGGGCCTTAAGAGCTCAGTGAGATGAGCAGCTGCAGGTGTCTTAAAAATACTGAATTGCAAATTTCCTGTGGCAAAGAAAGGAGCTTTTAGGGAGCAGTTACCTTGCCTGTACAGAAAGGCAGATGGAGCTGAGGATGGTGCAAAGCATTTGTGGTACCTGCAGAGTTCCTGTCCAGGTGCACCCTCCAGCCTCTCACATGAGTGGTCCTGGACTCCTCAGGTCTCCTGGCCTTTTGCAGGAGGAATTTCTTGTGTTGCCCTGGGTGTGCAGCCAATGCAATCTTATCTCTGTGGCCCTGGATTGGCCCTTTTTGAAAAGGAAGGCTGAGCTGGTTCGTGTGGAGTTATGGGTTCAAGGACCAAGTTGTTCCTACACTTTTTCTTCTGTGGCTTTACTGCTCTTCTGACCCCTAGTAAACTTTCTGGAAAAGAACCTGAAGCTAATTAAAAGGGTCATTTTTGTGGCATTGGCTAAATGGGAAATGGAATTTCTTGCCATTTGCATAAACAGAGGTCTGGCAGCAGCTGGAGCCCACTGCTGGAAAATAAAGGGGAAGAGGTTTGAAAAAGGTTTCAGAAGAAACACATTTGTTTAAAATGAGGGCTTACAGATCTGTGTGCCTAGATAAGAAATATGTGCCTTCACAAATTCTGTTCTGGCCCTCAGTTGTGAGGTAGGTCTTCAGGCATCTGACCCTGTGGGGATTTTTCAAAGCTGTGTAAGGACACTTAATATTTAATGCCCCAATACCCTGCCTCTCCTATGGCTGCACAACTAATAATGTGATCTTAAATTGATTAGATGCCATCATTGCCTCAGGAAAGGGATACTTAGGTTGCCTTTTATGCTATGATGTAACTATAGGCATTCTGGTTTATTTTGGCAATGGTTTGGACTTGAAACAACCCTGGTTAATTTGAAATTAAAACAATTGGGTCCTTTATGCATATTTATAATGAGTTTTGCAGTAGTTGCTTACTTATAGAGGTGATTTCATTGTCCATTGGGGGTGGTTCATAACTGCACAGTTGACATGATTAAATTTGATCATTAGTGGATTTCTGGGTTCAAAATGCAACTCTAGATCTGTGCTTAGTTCTGTTGTCCAGACTGAGATGTAGAAAAGGTAGGTGTGACAGTGAGTTTGTTCAATATTGACAACACTGAACATTCCAGTATTGTGAGTCAGACCCCTCCCAAATTCTGTACTTGGTTTAAGTTAATGAGACTTAGGAAAAATATTGAGTTATCCATTTTTTTCCCTTCTGCAATAGTAAGACCATAGTTTCCAATGAAGCCTGTAATTCTCCTATGAGCTTCTGTCTCCAGGTGCTCTCAAAATATTGCCAATTATTGAAAAACTTAAAGTAAAATGTTACTAGACCTTCTGTCTTTAAGCTAGAACAATGGACCTGTTAAAATATTTATAGTTAGTGTTAGGGCAGCCTGTGGGAATTGGATTTGAGAGTTTCATTCAGACTTTTTTGTCTCATACATATACTTATGTTCTTACTGAATAAGCAGTGGTTGCTGCAGAGCAAGGAGATGGCTTGGGTCTGATACCTCTGTATTTTATTGTCTTAATTTTGAGCCGTGGCTTTGGACAGTGAATGACATTTGAATTTTTTGTTTAGCACAGTGTACATCTGAGGTGTGGTAAGTGCTTCCCTGCTGGTTTCTCCAGGCAGTGTTTATGCCATGGTCCTTTCTGGCCTCCACAGTTCTGCACTCTCGGTGCCCCTGTGCTGCAAGCATCACCAGTTCCCCATTGCTTAGTGCCCTGTGAGGACAGGAGATGCTGATTTCATTTAAAGAGAAAACCTGGAAGCCTCAGATGGCCAGGATGTGCAGTAAGGTGTTGGGTTTTTTTTAATGGCAGGTGCTAATTGTGGGCATCCTGACTTGCAAGGTTCATTTGCACTGGGAACATCTTCCCACCCTGTTGAAGTACCAGAGGAATTGGTGAAGGCTTCCCTCAGCTGTTTGTATCTTAGAGGATGCCTTTTTTCTAAGTACACACTGACTCTTCACCCAGGAATTAGCAAAAGTTAGGCAGGACCTAATCAGGTAATAAGTAATTCCACCTGAACCAACTGTAACTTCTGTGAAACCACCCTAACAAAGCAGTGTTTCTGTTTCTCCTCTCCAAAATAATGTGTCCTCACAGGAAGAGGATGCTGCTGTTTTCAGTTTATCATAGAATGTGTTCAGATGCTGGTATTTTTTTTTACATGTGAGTTTTATTTCAGAGGACTTTGCTAATTCTTCAGTCTTTTTCTTTTCAGACTAGACAAACCCATATAATCAATCTCAGATTCAGTGTTCTACTTACCTGCTGTTGCCTAAACTCATAGACTCTGTTTGCCCTCAAGCTTTTTTTTTTGTCTTTTGGCAGCTGCTCTCATTCCAATTACAAAATATCCTTGGAAATGGAATACCTCATTTTTCTATTATTTAAATTATGGCTCACATTGTAGTTCAATGAATTTAATTAAAGCATTTCCTTACACACGTGGTATCCATGTGGCTAGGGAGTAAGGAGTTTTTTATCTTAAAAGTGGGCCTGTGTAATAGTTACAGCACAGGACATCGTTCCTTCTTATTGCATCCTTCAGGTAAGATGAATGTTCTTGTTGCCTGGAGGAAGCCATAATCTGTATGAACTGGCTTTACATCCTCAGAGAGCAGAAGGAATAACCTGTTTTAAATAATCCTGTTGTAAGAGGTGACCTAGATCTTTGTGGGGTATTGGAGGGCTGGACCAGGAGCTGCAGATCTGGGGGTTACCCAGTGGAGTTGAGGCTGTTGCTGCCTCAGCCCTGGGGCTCTCACCAGAGTTATTGGCTGCTGGAAGAGGGTTGTGATCAAAAAAATCTCACTTCTCATCACAATGGAGGTTTACAGATCTGAGTGTTAATTTTGTGTTGTTTGTCTTCAAAATATCCAAATCTGGCTTGTAAGCCTTTGTTTCAATTCCCTTTCTGATGCACTGAAGAGGATGCTCAGCTGATCCCAATCCCTCTCTTTCTCCACCACCCTGCAAGCTTGTTGGTTAAATTAGATTAAACTTCCAATCTTTGGCCAGCTTCAATATTCCTTTTTTAAAAAGTAATAATAATAAAAGGGACCAATTCCAATAGAAAACCAGCATTTGTGTGTAAGACAAATTCAGCACGGACTTGATGTGTATTTGGTTTGTCCCAGCAGCTGAAGATATAACTAAAATTATAATATATATACTGATATTGTGACTCCACTGTAGAGTCTCTTTGCTCTCTTGTCAAGCCTGGAGTGATTAACTTTTTTTCCTTTCCTTCCTTCACTCACCATTCCATGTGTTTTCCTAGAAAAATTACAAATTAAATGCAAACTCAGCTACTACATATTTAAGATAACGGAAGTAAACACATGCAACAAATTAATCAGTAGTTGTATTTGGTTTACAGTCAAGTCTTCTAAAGGCAGGAAACTTGAAAATTGTGAAATATGCAATTTCACCAATTTCCAAACCATGTACTTTACTGGTTTTTCATGCTTCTGCAAAGCAATTTTCTCAATCCCTATCTTAACGTCAGTGATTTTATTTCACCATAATCCTGCTGCTATATGGAGTTGATCTAACAATTTAGCATTTTAGTGGGATGATTAATTCCAAATGCAACCAGCTGCTTGCATTAAAAAAAAAAACCCTTTAATTCACCAGGTTCTTCCCTTCCCTTGGTCATGGCTCCAAGTGTGGATATGGAGACTGCTTGCCTCTTCTACTTTAAAAACTGCCAGTTGGTTTGCATTAACTTGGAGAGCAGCTCAGCAGCCCCTTTTAGGGCAGGTGCTGCTAAATGAGAGAAAATATTTTCTTATTTCAAGTTCTCAGTAATTGTGGCAATTCTGATATGATGTTGGCCATCAGGATGCAAATTGTGTCAAGTTTGTTCTTAAACAAGGGAAGTGCTGTGCAGTAAATAATATTCTAACACCATAAAGGCAGCATAGTCTGACTCTGTGGTATCATCTGCACTCGACAGCTTGTGATAACACTGAGTTAAACCACTCCTGTGGCTGCATGAACAAATTAAAAGCCATTTTTAATGATAAACTAATTATGTACACAATTACAGGACCTCTGAACCTTGGGAATGAGTCCATTATAACATTCTCCTGTGCTGAAATATCCTAACAAGACAGCTACTTTAAGCTAAATGTAATCTATGGCTAGCTTATAGCTGGTTGCTTGCTTTCCCAAAGTGTCAATTTTTGTAGCTCTTCCATCCAAAATGATTTTAAAATATGTTTCAACATAGTAACTGTGTTTTCAGCTACCGAGGTGCTGTCATCTCTGAATGAAGTCTGGTGCCAGGGAGACTTTGCCATGTTTTAATTTTTCCTTTGCCTTTCCATGATATCAGTGAGAACAAATGTGTTACCAGCTGTGCTGGGCACAGACAGATTCCGGTTGCATCTGGCAAGAATTTGGGGGAAATCTACTTTGAAGAACAACTTGGAGGAACTTGTTCTACTTTAATAGCAACAAACTTCCAAAACATGGGTTTCCTGAACCCTTTGGATGTGAAAAACCAGCACAAACGAGTGATTTTCAGTCAGCCTGCCTTTCCTTGGAGGATATCCTAAGCAATGAAACCATGTGCAGTGTGCTCTATTTATAACTCACAAGTAGTACCAGTATCTTTGGCCATTTCTGTTGTGTTTGCAGAGCAGTTACTAAGATCTTCTGTTTTGGAAGAGCAAAAAGAAGCTGTGCAATCTCCTCCAAAGCTCCTAAATTTCAGCAGCTAGAGGCTGAAAGGATGTATTGCTTGTCTCTGCATGTTTGGGATAAACCCAGTGCAGGGTTTAGTATTTCTCTGCTGAGGCTGGCTCTTTTCCTGATGGATCATTAGGATGAATTACTTGGGTCCTAATCTGCCCCAGATGAACGAGCTCTGTCACCTCCCTGCTGAGGGGTGAAAGCATTTCTGGGCTTGCTGCAACACCTCTGACACATCACACCTGCAGTGCAATCAGCTGTGCCATGCTGCTAATTCTGCTAATTATGGATTAGCAGAGGGCTCCACACTCGTGTTGTACCCTCTGCCAGCTCTGCTTTCCATGCCTGGGCTCTCGTGGGTGACCTGGCAGGCTTGGAGGAAACTGTGTGTGAAAAATAACGCTGCTGCTTAGCTGGCTCCTGCCAAAGGAAAGTGGATCCTAGGAAGAGTTTCCTTCCACTCCCCATATCTGGAAGGAATGGCTTGGCATGGCTTCTGGATTCTCAAGGAATGCATGGCAAGCAGCTGAAGGAAAACCTAAAGCCTTTAAGTTGCTTATTAGTATATGGAATGCCAAAATTGACATTTTTTATCTCTTTGTAAGTTCAGAGCTGCTAAACTCCATAATTGCCTTTTCCAGTCTCATAGGAATATGGCAAGAGATGCTGAAGTTTGAATAAAAATTAATTCTAGTTTTTTAAATGTCTGGCCAGTGGGAACACTTGTTCTGTGCAGTTTGAGATTCTCAGTGACAAGTATATGCACAAGGAAGGTTAGGAAAGATGCATGAATGAAACATTTATGTAAATATAAATCACAGAGGGAGACAGTGTATGGTTTACATCACTGTGTTTTAAAATCAGTCCAGTATCTCATATTTCTGATTTTAGTCAGAATGAAAGGCTTTTTTAAACCTGCAATTAAATCACTCAGTAGAGGGATTACCTCATGCTACTTTTATGCCTAAAATACCCAGACCCAGGCATGACCCAATAGATACCTTTGCACAAAAAGCAAAAGATGGCAGTAACTTCTGCCCACTATTTTTCTGTGTTTTTGCCACAGTCAGATGCTTGTAATTTTGTTGGAGAATTGGAAATCAGAAAACTGCTTACAGTAGTCCAGACAAGAATGTAGGCATCTGAATTAATGTTGGCAAAAGTCTTGTTGAGTTAAGGGCAAGTACCTGAGTTAACTCCTTTGATTTCATGGAGCCTGGAGTGGGCTTTGGACACATGCAAGTTGGCACCCAAGATAGAGAGTCACAGAGACAGACACCCTTTGGCAAGGATCAAAGCAGCCTTGGGGAGATCTGAAGGCATTTATGATCACACCCAGTTCCCTGTGACAGTCTGTGTTAAGCCTTGCAGTGTTGTACTGCAGATCTGCCACCAAATCAAGCAAGGGGGAAATTTCTCCATGTGAAAACTTGTTTCCTTTCTTTGATCACCCCTTTGAAGCTGTTTGCTCTTGACACAGAGGGATGCTCAGGTTCCATTTTGATGAGTGCTTCAGGCCTTTAAATGACAATTCTTTCCAGCAGTGGCATTAACTGTACAAATAAGCTGCTTTACTGAGCTTGGGCACCAAACGATATTTTTGTTTGTTTGTTTTGTGGATCTGCAGCAATAAATATTTTGCAGTGCATCTTTATTAAAACTGTCTTTTCTTATGATCCCATATGTTTCTTTGCTTCCTGTGTCCCTGGTTGGTTCCAGCAGGTGGCTTGGGCATTGCCCATAGTTGTCTGTTTTGGAAAACAGCCTATTTGTGTTGCACTACCTATTTGTAGGTATGAGATTATATATAAATATTTGGGTTCTATACTTATTGCCTTTGAATAACAATTCCTGCTGTTCCAGATAATTTCTTTCCAGCTTTGTAATGACTAGCTTTTATGAAAAGTAATTCAAACAACTTGAAGAAAAACAGTACATACAGTAATCAAAGTCTGGACTGATCCTCATGTTCTGGATTTCAGCAGAATTATAAGGAATGTAATCTGCATTTGATATTCATTATGGGTATCATTCCAGCTTGGGAACTCTAAGCCATTACTTTATAGCAACTCATACATTTTTGGAGAGCAGAGCTGTACTGAAATTCCTAGTCTCAAGTTCTTTGCCACTCTTGGAGTTCAAGCTAGTTTATTAGAGAATATGCTCACAGCTATTTAGTGTTTATTTCCACAAACTTTGCTCAGAGCTGGGGCTTTGATGGATGGACTGCTTAGTGAATAAGGAATTGCTTGGATGGTCACAGCCAGAGTTGTGGTTGATGGCTGGATGAGCAAGAGGAGAGCAGAGACGAGTAGTGTTCCACAGGGCTCAGGTTATCCAGCTAAAGGGGGCCTGCAGGAAGGCTGGAAAGGGACTTTTTACAAGGACCTGCAGTGCTAGGATGAGGGGCAATGGCCTTAAACTGAAAGAGGGAAGGATTAGATTAGGTATCAGGAAGAAATTCTTCACCTGAGATGTGGAAATTCTTTGCCCAGAGAAGCTGGGGATGCCCCATCTCTGGAAGTGTTCAAGGCCAGGCTGGATGGTGCATTGAGCAATGTGGTCTAGTGGAATGTGTCCCTGCCCATGGCAGGCAGGTTTGGAATGAAAGGATTTTTAAGGTTCTTTTCAACCTAAACCAATGTGATTCTATGTAGATGGGTATTTTTTGGTTAGCATTGGTAACTCTGAGCATTATTAATCTGTCAAGACATTTTTAAGGTTGCTGATCCTGTGGAATTTGCTTGATATTCTATGACTGCTGTATCCTTAGGAGATGAAGCTGATCTGAAGATATCTGGTACTTGATTGAGGATAAGTTTCCCCATTTACCCTGAAACTGCTGCATTGCACAAGCTGCCAGGTCCCAAAGGGAGAATTTGACCTGTGCTTGTGTGTGTGTGTTGAACCACAGTAACTGGGGAGACCCAAGGAGCTCTGCTGTATGTCATCCTGGTCACTTTAGATGGGATCATACAATATCCTGAGTTTAAAGGGACCCCCAAACATCACAGGAGTTCAACTGGTCTGTAAACATGAACCTGAAAGAATTTTCAGCCTGTCAGTGGCTGTGATCTGTTCCCAAAAATAAGTCTTTTGGAAAATGTTCTCTTTCAAAGAGTGTTTTTTGTAAATAGGTTTTGGTTCTCACAACAATGTCACACATGTTCTGAATGTGTTTTTCTCTCGTTCCACCAATGGAGCAAGAGAGGTGCTTCCTTTGAGCAATCATGTTGACTTGTATTGGAATACCTTATAAAAATAATTTCAAACCCCAAAATGAAAACTTCTGCCTCACTGAAATCAAACCTCACTGTTGTGATTTGAATCCACTTTTCTATTTTGTGTCCACTAACAACACTGGTCCTGTACAGGACAACCCAAGAACGTCACCATGTGCCTGAGAACATTGTCCAAATGCTTTCAGCACTGGCAGGTTTGGTGCCAGGACCATTCTCTTGGGGAGCCTTTTCCAGTGCCTGACTGCACCCTGGGGGAAGAACCTTTTCCTGATATCCAACCTGAACTCCTCCTGCCACAGCTTTGTGACATTTCCCTGAGTCCTATCTCTGGTTGATAGAGAAGAGATCAGCACCTGCCCATCCTGGAAGTTGTAACTGCAGTGAGGTCACCCCTCAGTTTCCTCCTCTCTGGGCTGAACAGACCCAATGACCTCAGCTGTTCCTTGCATTCTTCCCATCCAGGCACTTCACCAGCTTTGTTGCCCTCCTTTGTTCACTTTTAAATGGCTCAATGTCTTTTTTACATTGTGGCACCCCAAACTGCACACAATATTCAAGGTGAGGCTGCCCCAGAGCAGAGCAGGACAATCCCTCCCTTTCCTGGCTGATGCTGTGCCCAATGCCCCCAGGACAGGGCTGGCCCTCCCTGGCTGCCAGGGCACTGCTGGCTCATATTTAACTTGCAATTAAAGAGCATGGGGCTGAAATGGAGCCCTGCAAATCCCCACCAGTGACTGTGATGGTGGAGATTCCCAGGGAGTCTGGCATGGCTGAACTCTCACGGTCTTTCTTATTATTTACTCAAAGAAATCATTTCACATTTTTGGAGGGGAGTTTTGTCTCTAAAAACTGATGATTTCTGAATGCTTGCCATTATAAAGAGTTTTTAAAACTTATAAAAAGATATTAGATTTATTGCTAGCCAAGCATTCCTACCTTGGATGACAAGTAAAACTGGTTCAGCTGGCCCAAGCTTAATGAAAGATGGAACAATACTTGCAAATATTTCCTGAAGGCAGTATTGAAAGTTGTCCTGATGTTCTGACGTGTGGGCCCCAAGTTCAGTACTTCCCTTTCAGATTCAGGTCTCACAGGTGCATACAACCCTTTCTAAGTTAGTGGTAGCTGTATTTATATTTTGTTGGATCCCAGAGTGAGTAGATTACTGGAGGATGTGCATGATCCCCCTTGAGGACCAGAGTTGCACAAAATGCTCCCATATATCTTATGTAACCCATTCTGGATTTCAATTACATTAAAGCTATTAAATACTTTTTATTTTTTTTAACATGGCACTACAGAAATGGATGTGATTTATTTGTGGACTGAGGAAAGCATGAAATCTGGTATCAGAAGCCTGGCTCTTTTAGTAGTAGTGAGAAATGGCAAGAAATAAGCATTGCCACTTTCTCGTTAATGCAATTACCATAGCCCATCAAACATGTGCTGATAAATTTGAGAGGCTTATACTATTCATTAGGCAAATACATTCATTAGTGTAGCAATCATAAAATAACGAGAGGAGTGGCCAGCTTGGAGAAAAATTCAGAGAACAAGAGCTCACATTATGCACAGCTATGATGATAAATGTCTCCTGTGGCATAATTTTAACTCTTACCATCTGTTATTCCCTGTTGCCATAGCAGCCTAAAATAAATATTAAAAATAGTCTGAAACCAGGAAAAGCACAGCAGGGAACGTCTGTCCTGAAAGAAAACAAACCCTCAATGTGACCAGGAAATAACAGGAAAAAGGACTGATGAGAACTTCAGGAGATTTACCTGGGAGAATTTTCAATATGCAGGGGTGGGTGAGAGAGGGATCCCAAACCAGTGTTTGTAAGCAGCTGTAGCTGAGCTACCAAAGTACACTCAGATGCTCAGTGCTGTGCTTGCCATCTGTTTTCAGCTTTGAGCTTGAGAAATAATTTTGGTTTGACTGTTAGAAGATTAGTGTGTATATGCGTAAATATGATTTTACATTTTTGAGAGAGTTTATTTTTATTTTTTAGCTGAGCTAGAGGGACATGAAGAGCTGTTCTGATGCAGTCTTTGTAAGCTGTGAGCATTATACCGGTGTTCATCAAATCATGCCATTCAAATATTATTAGAACTGAGTGTTTAGGCCAAAGGCAAGGCTTAAAAGGAGAGCTGCACTTGCATGCCAGGCCAGAACAGGAGGTGTTTCCAGAGGCTTCTTTCTGGAAAATACAAGAGCAGGAAAAGCTGACTTGGAAAAGAAAGGCTGAAACACTGCATTTAGTGTCAGGGGCATGAAGAGTTGTTTAAATAATTGCAAGTGTTGTGAAAGAACAGTTCAAGAACCTAGGGACTTTACTCTTCCTGGGAGGAGTTAAATTATTTGGGGATGCCTCATCTAAAGAAATCCTTGGCTGAAAAATGCTTTGCATGGGAAGAGCAGCACTGCTTGGGGGAACTGCTAACTGTTCTGGGTGGGTCCTTGCTTCAGTCTAATTATAATGAAGATTTGTTTAGCTCCCTTGGTGAATGTTCCTGTGTGTCTTTTAGCATTCCCCTTCATTCATTTGGCAGTCACTTCAAGAGTGATTTATGATAAGAGATGAGAAAACAAACTGAGATTTGCTGTTAGGCAGTAGCCAGGGAACTTGGATGTAATCACTGGTGCAGAATATCCTGTGCACTTCTGTGAACTGTGTGTGCACCACGGTGGACTCCAGGCATAAGATCTCATTTGAGCTCACAAACCACGACAGACTGGATATACAAAACAGCCTGGGCATCCAGGTGCCATCAGTGCAAATTCAGGATCTGTGGCTGGCCTCAAGTGCATGAGACCTGAGGAACACAAATCAGAAATTTTGTTTGGTCCTGTTATGGCTGATGACCTGATAGGCAGCTTTTTATCTGCAGCCTTGTGGTTTGCTCTGGGACAAGAGCAAATGCAAATTCTGATAGGCAGCCAAACGTAGATGCTTTGATTTGCAGGGAATCTCTGACCCACCAGAACTGTAACTTCCAGTGAAAAAAGTCACTTGAGGTCCAGTTACAACCACTGCATGTCTGGGTTTTCCTGGACACATCTTTTCTTCCCCTCTTCTGTTCTCTGCCATCTCAGAAAGCTCAGTGCAACGTGAGAGTTTTCTATCCTTGGCCAGAGTCAGCCTGCTCTGTGTCTGGGAGCTGTGGACACTTCCATGGCACAGCACCAGGCTGCACAGCTCCAGTGCAGTGAGTCAGCAGCTTTGGGAGCTTTCAGAGCTGTTGGCTATGTTCAAAATAGCTGCTGTGTCAATGTAACAAGCCTGATGCACCTCAAAAGTCTTAGGTTCACCCCCAGACCAATCTAAGGTAGGTCCAAGGTTTCTCACAAGGCTTCATATTCTTCCTGATAAGTTAATGTTGACAAAAATGAAGCATCTCTTGTGGTGATATGATCTGCTAAAATCTTTCCTGATCTTGCTGTGATATGGGAGAGACCCTGTGCCACTTTGTTCTCCCTGACACAGCTTTTCCCTGTCTTGCTGTCCTAGTCTAAGGTGAGGTGTGGATATTATCCTGTTAGGATATGAAATAAGATAGTGCCAGCAAAGACTGTCATAGGCATGAGAGTCCACCGTGGACAAATAGGAGTTTCAAACTGAAAATTCCCCAAATCCCACCTGACTCTCCTTCAGCTGATCAAATAGTTAATCTACAGCTCCACTCACTTGATCTGTGCTTCAAGTATTAATTCTGCAAAAGGGTTTCTGTGGAGCCTTTAGGAAAATATCGAGCAGTCTTTTGAAGTTTAATCTTTTTTCTTGTACTCCATTCCTGTCTGCTTATTCTTGTGGGGAATCCATGCTCATACTAAAGTGCTTTCTGGCATGCTGCAGGAAGGAAAGGGTTTCCCAGGAGTTCTGGGAACAAGCCAATTACTTGGAAGTCCTTCTGGAAACACTGCTTGGAAGATGCATAGAAAATAATAAAACCTTCCTGCATTCTGCTCAAAGTAGGCTATTATTCAATAGTACATCTAGTTAGATATGGTGGAGATGTGTCTGTGCTCAGTGTGTACATTACTGAGCACACAATGAGTGCTTGGCGGTCTCACTACTGAAGATAAAATGTTTCCTCTTTTGAGGAATTTACAGCCTGGATGGACACTCCAGGAAGGCTGAAAATCCAACAGCAGCTCAAGATGGAGTAGCTCATTTTAGGAAGTTTATCTCTATTTCATGATGGTGATGACATAATTTTTACTTGGAGGAGCAGGATTTATGCTGATGTACTTTCAGCTTTTATGCCAATCTCCTTATGTATTGCATTAGACAGTCCCTGCTGCAAAGGTTGGAAACCTCAGCTAGATTAAGATATCTGATCTCTGCTTCCCAAAAAATTCCACTGTGTTGTCAAGTGAAAGCAGAAAGCTGATGGAAGACATAAAGTGTGCAAAAGGCCTGCCATATTTCACTGGGATTTACTCTGACATCTGTATGTAGCTTGTTGATTTTTTTCTTTTGACCTGAATAGCAGTGTGAGTTCAGCAGTCAGCAGCATACATTCTCTAATGCATCCAGAGAATTCAAATTATTGTTTTATGGCCCAAGTGATAGCCATGCAATTAGGATTTCCATCTGTGCAATCCTCTGCTTTGGTATGGTGGCAAACATCTAGCATGAAATAAGCTTTACAGCTATGGGAGGAGAGCTGAGGTTCAACTTCCTTGTTTACAGTTTTGCTGTAGAATTTTACTTTTTAAAGAATTTTGCAGATATTTACAAGACTTCCATACAGCTGCTGCCTGAAGGCATGCTTGCCTTGAATCAGAACTGAATGCTTAGATTGCCCAGAAATTCCCTAACTCCCTATTTGCACAGAAATCTTGCTCCAGTTAGCTCTGATCTTGTGCTGCCCCCTTAATAAAAAGCCCTTGCCATGTCTTCTTATGTTCCAATCTTTTACAGCATAGCTTAAGCAAACCTGAGCCTTGTTTTCCATGAGCTGAAGTTTAGTTTGGATCCAGTTGAAACCTCAATGTTGTTTTGCATTTATAAGGGATATGCGGGTTTGTATTTATTAGAGAAACTTGTTCAAAGTTTAGGGCTGGATTTTTTGGACTGAATTCTATTTTGCAGTTAGCAGCCACATTATGCTGTCTGTCTTCTGAGCTGGAGATGTAGCATCAAATTTTCAATAGCTTCCAAATTGCAGAAGGCATTTCCTTCCTAATTTTATCCCCTTAGCTTTCTTTTTTTGTGCAGGCAGCAACATTTTCCACGCTTGCTGTTCAAGATCCCATGGATCTGGAGAGCTCATGGTGACTATCATTTTCTTCTGCTGAGTACTTTAAAAGTTGTAATGAGACTGTGTGGTAAAGTTAATAGAGCCTCCTGGTTATTCTCACAGTACTAGTAAAAAATTACTTGGTGTCATGACTTCATATCCAGATGACTGTATAAAATTAGGAATATTCTTAATGCTTGTTCTCAGAGATATATATTTTTTAAATTTATTGGTGTCATGAAAATACAATCATTTTATCAGGGAGATAACTTGGAACTTTCCAAATGCTGATGAATAGCATGCCAAATCTTTTCAGTGTTCAATAATAAAGTTCAAGGCATAACACATTGGACACATGAGAAAAGTTCCCTTTTGCAGATGATTGATGTGCCAACCTTCTGCTTCCAGTGTGCTTATGCTTTGAGATGCAGAGCTTTCAGAATTTTTTCTAATTTATACTATTTGGAAACTTAATGTTTTAACCATGGAGTTGAATGAAAATTAAGTTTCACGTTGTCCCTTAAAAGATAATCATTAGGGCTTTGTGGAGTAAATGATTGTGCTTAGAAAATGTCATCCACCCAGCTTGTTACCTTGTGGGCTGTAATAATTAGATTTGTGTATAAGTAGCTTTCCCATGGCATTGTATTTTTTATTAATCAAGTGAGAGGTGGAAATGAAATGCTAGTGTGGTTTTCATCAAGAATGGTCTTTATTCTTACAGGCATTTAGTGTTACAGAGCTTCATACCATTATACAGTTTTGGCAGCCCTTTTCAGGTGACTTGTCATGGCTAAAAATATGATGGGCAAAGCATGCAATTATTTGTGAGCTACAGTGCTGAATTGTGCACCCATAAAAAATGGTCCCTTCCTTGTTTGTAATCTCTCCTGCAAGGCCTCTCTAGCTCTTCCTTTGCCATTGGCCTTCAGCCTTCTGTTTTTCTTTTTTCCTCTGAGAAACTAAACTGGAAAAAACTGCATTGAATGTGACTTACTGTGCTGAAATGACCATGCTGCAAAAATCAACTTTTCCCTGCAGCTGGATTAATAGTCTCACACTGAGGATAACATAGTCTGTCCTTTCAAATAACAGTAACTGGGATATTCTTGTGTGCCAGCAGGGGAAGAGATGGTTCTGGTTCCTGATGTCTGGGAGGTTTGGATGGAACCCTTCAGATATGGATTTTCTAGAGTCTGGCAATGATTTGTTGGGTAATGCTGGAAAAACACTTTTACCCTGACACATTTGAACTCCTGTGAGAAATGAGAACTTTCAAATGCTGGGGCAGTGCTGGTGAGATGTGTGGCACAAAAGCCAGGTACCATGTGTGTTTTAGGATGCAAAAGGGAGGGCACTGTGGAGATGTTACTGGTGAGGGTCTGGGGTTGAGCAGTTTAGGTGGGTAAGGTTCCAGAAAAGGTGAGTGCTTTATTCTCTGGTATTCTCTGATTCCAAAGTCTATTGTGGAATCCAAACAAGTATAATACACACAATTATGCATGTTATTCTGAGATTAGCTCCATTGATTAGAGCATGGTGATGATAATGAATTCTATGGCTAAGAGTTTGATCTCCACATGAGCCATTCACTTGAGAGTTGAACTTGATAATCCTTGTGGGTGACTTCCAACCTGGAATACTCTGTAATTCCTCATTAGATAAAGCACAGAAAATACATGCATGATATGAAATCATTAGCAAGTGTTTATGATTTGATTATGATTGTTTTCAAAGCAAATACATACTTTGAATAATTTGCTGCTCTCGTTTAGAGTCGCAGTCATAAGAGGCTACTAAAGTTGATGGGAATTTTTTTTTCAAATTTGGGTGGCTCTTTAGCCCTGTAGCATTATTAGAGGCCTCATGGCATGCTTTTGTTCTCTTTAGAAGTAATATCCTTGTCTTGATTCCTCATGGAAGACACATGGCTACAAGGGAGAGATCTGTGCCTGTGCTGTGTGGGCTCCTTCCAGAACAGTGGATCCCAAGTAAGTGTCTGGTGGGAATGTGGCTGCCAGCATCAGAAGCAGACATAAAGGGACTGAGTGGCCATCAAGCACAGAAATCTTTTGCCTGTACACTCAGAGGATTGCTGCTCAGTGTGAGAACAACAGTTCATCCCTCCCAAAGAAGAGAGATACCAGTCACTGATAATTCCGACTTGGTTTTGCTGTGAGCATGAGAAACTGGTGGGGTTTTGGGGTGGAAATGCCTGTCCCTTGAGGATGTTTTTCCTGCTGGTATCTCTCCATGGCTGGGTTGCCATAATGGCCCAAAGGGAGCTGGTGCAGTGTTGGCAGTGCCTGCATGAGCTGTTTCAGGGAGAGGTGGTACATGCTTTGCCCATAATTGCAACTGTGAGTTACTTGGCACCTTGGCTGCCTAGAGAAGCCAGGATGCTTATTTGGCTTTTTGTTTTTCCCCCAAAATGAATAACTTTGCAGTAAATGGGGTAGGATTAGCATATCTACAATTTATTAATTGTCATATGAATAAGCTCTAAGGAAAAAAACTCCTGCATTTTTAGATGTTAGCCACATGTGATCATGTAACTAAGGCCAAGCAGTTTTGTAAAAGGTCATAGGAATGATCTTCTAAAAGCTAGTAGTCATATTTCACTATAATCTTTGGTTGATATTAGTGATGCCAAAGAATTACTGAAAAAAATAAATGCCTGGGGAAAAAGGTTCTCAAGGCAAAGAGTACAAATGGCACCTATAAATGTCTGATACTTCTTCCTTATCTGAAAATCTAGACTGCTTACTCAATCACATGTTCTCTTCTAGAGATGCAAAACCATGTAGCTTCTGGCTCCTCTCTCTAAAATATAGGGTTGACAGCTATTTTGCAAGGTTCATGTTCCTGCTGATTATTAATTTGGCAAGCTGGTGATGATTATCAGCAACATGAGAAGTGACAAGGGTCATCTTTGACCCACACAACTGCCTAGACTCAAGAATTCTGCAAGTACTCTGGAGCAGCTCTCTCAAAATACCTCCCTCGATTATTTTGTATTTTAATTCAGCCCTCAAAGCCATGTGAGAGCTGCAGAATATTTCACTACTGATTTGATGTGCCTGTGAGTTGTGTTCTATGCCAAATTAAGCAGCATTACTTCTGTATGGCATATACTGGAATTAAATATGGAACCCAAGCCTAGTGTTTGACCTTAGGGAATTTATTTCAGTTGATTGTAGTGTTGGTGGGAAAATGAATTCCATAATTGAGGCTGAGATCTGATGTCCCCCTCGGTATTTGAGTATTCAAAGTTTTGGGAGAAGTCAATTTCTAATATTCACGCTAATTTATCATTTTTAACTGACATATTTGGATTCCAGAACAATTGTAGGTTAAACAAAAGGAAAACAGGATATTAAAGGATCTTATGGGTCCCATCCAAGTTTTGTGTGAGTCTCTCTCTACTGGCTTTAATGGAATGTGGCCCACTCTGTAGAAATAATTCTTGAATTCTTTTCCCTGGAAACACTGACAAAAATTAATATGCCCCTAAAGTGAAACAGACCTGGGAAACAAAATAAAACTGAGCTCTTGCAATTGTCCAAACAAGAGGAAGTGCAGAAGTGAAAGAAATACCATGAGAATGCAAGAAAAAATGTATTCTTTCACTTGTAATATTTGAAGCATGAATAACAAAGATATGGTAAATGGTGGTCTATCTGCTAATTAGAATATTGCTGCAGATGTAGTGAAAATGGGAATTTTAAATGTTCAGAGCCTTACTGGAACTGAGACAGTAGGTATTTGGAAGACATGATTTTTAGGATGGTGCTGGAATGTTGTATCTCTTATTGACATAGCAGCCTTTTACCAAAAATGTGAAATATTAATTTGGTTATTAAAAATAACCAAAAATGTGAAAAATTAAATATGAAGCAGTTTTTTGAAATCTCAATACACCTGCCTTTTGTTGGGAAGACAGAATTCCTTAGTGAATGGCATTTTCCTTTGTTATTTTAATTGTATGGCATTGTTTCCACCGTGGCTTTTTTTGTAATGATGTTTTTGGCTTTGCAGAGTCATGCAAGTGACAATTGTCAGGATATAAAAATTGGATGCTGGAAGTTATCCCAAAAAGCATAAAGAAAAATATTTTGTCTTTTTTTCTGTGCATTAACTGCAATGAATCAGATGATGCAGAATCCCTTTGCAGTCGATTTTTTGCCCTTTTCTGGTTTTGAGTTGAAGTTATTCCTTGTAGATTGTGGGAAATCCCCACTGTTCAAGCTGAGAGTAGTTTTACTGTGACTTAAATGGTGAGAGTCAATTTAGATTTAAATGCAGTGGGCTTTAATCCTGCAGGAAGGCAGTGCTTTGCATAAGAGAGGCCATGAAAATTCATTTTTTCTATGAGGGGAAAAAAAGTACTAGTGGACTGTGATAGTAATGGAATAAGTATTGGAAGAATACATTTATCTATTTGGGGAGCAAAAGAGCTTCTAGAAACCTTCTCAGGGGGCATTTATATATATATATATATATATTT